>PVJX010013368.1:0-47696 GCA_004027295.1 Dolichotis patagonum | reverse complement strand
CAACCTCCAGCCTTCCTGATGTCCCCTCCTCATCCACCCGGCCATTAGCGGTTCCCCAGTCCAGCCACCCCTGAGCCAGAGCGACAGCACAGAGGAACAGGACCCAGGTGGTAAGTCAAAAGCAAAGCTATGGTCCTAAGTTCGATTCTCAGTACAAAATAAAAGTCTGTATAAAAGCGAAGCTAGGTCTACATTAACCATCTGCCAAGGAGCCACGCTGTGTCACCGTAGGGACAGGGCACACCCCAGAGGCAGTTTAACCTGCTACTGCCAGACTGGCTACATTCACACTGCCCCTGCTGGACATGTGAACACTTGGTTCCTATGGTCCCTGGCAGGATGGTTGGGCATCCAGTAAACACTCCCCATTGCCTCCTCCCCCAGGCAACTCCCAGCCCAGCCCTGTCACCTTCCCACCTGGCTCCGCCTTGCAGGTTCACAGGCCTCCTCCTGCCTCCACACAGCTGCATCAGCCTTGGGGACCACTTCTGGTATAGCTCAGGGGCCAGCCCCACGGCTCAGCTGAGACTTACGTTTAATCACCTGAGCTGCTGCCGCAGCCTCCTCCCCACTCTGAATTCACCCAGCTCCACTTCCAGCAAACGCAGGTCTCATCTTGCCATTCCCCAGCTGCACGGTCTTCTGCTTTACATCAGAAGCCAAGTCCCAGCCCGCAAGGACAGAAAAGCAGGACAAACCAGGGTGGCTGAGTAAAACAGGCCTCTTCCAGCCGCTGGGGAGAAACTTACTCATCCTGAGCGGGGAGGGAGGATTCTGGGCGGGCTGAGGGCTTGGGTGGTCCAGCTATTACAGACAGCTAAGCTAGATAAAAATATTACAGGCAGTCTGACAGGCTAGGCCTGGGGGGAGTCAGCATAGAAGAAGATTACGCATTGCAACTGTGACCAGAGGCACATCTGTTGAAGGCCAGGCCTCAAGATACAGAAAAATCACCAGGCCCCCATTCCTCCCTGAGAGATAAACAGTAAATTAACATCAGTTGCCCTAGTGGGTGACCAAGACCCCCATTCGTCTCCTCCTAAAGAGGTCCTTGTTCTTTCCATGTTGCCATGTGACCTGCTTCCCCACTTATCACTAGTTCCTAATTGGCTAAACTTGTAATCTATTTTTTTTTCCCCTTTTTGGTATCAGGGATCCAACCCATAACCTCGAACTTGCTATGCAGAGGCACTGGTGCCACTGAGTTAAATCCCTGGCCTGTAATCCTACTGGCTGATCATGGTTTTGTCCCACACTGTATCCCTCTCATGATTTTTGTGCCTATCTTGTGATCTTGTCCTATAAAACTTCCTCTGCAAAGCAGAATCTGCACCAACCCATTTCTCAGGTCCCCTCCTGTCTCTCCAGAGCTAGCCCTCTCAGTAAATATTTCCTACCCTCGCTGCCCTTGTTCCTTAGAACTCATTCTTCAGTTTGGGGGAACGCAAACTCAGCATAGCTGACATCTAGCAGATTGGGAGTTAGAGTTATTGCCCCTATATCATTTGGAGGTTCCACTGAGATAATTGGAAGGAAGGAAGAGTTTGCTTGTGTTTCATGGATTCTGGATTTTGACTTGTTCAGGTAATCAGAAATTACCATCCTTGTTCGTCAATTACTTACACCTTAAATTTTTATGCCTTATCTTTTTTTAGGCATTTTTGTTTGTTTGTTTTTAAAATGATGCACCGGGCATGATGGCACACTCCTGTAATCCCAACACTTGGGAGGCTGAGGCAGGTGGATCGTTGCAAGTTTGATACCAGTCTGGGCTACAAAGTGAGCCGAAGGCCAGCCTGAAACACTTAGTGAAACCCTGTCTCAAAAAGACTAATAATAATAATAATAATAATAATAAATAAAATGATGATAAATTAAGTTGAGAAAACGGGAAAATGTTTCTTTGATGAGACATTTTACTTTTGCAGACAAGGCCTTGTGCTCCTGTTTCATATATGCTATGTTTGGACTTATTAGCTGCTGAATTTGTTGGTGCCCCTTGCATGACTTGTTTGACTTGTTAGACAGCAGTGCTAGGGAAAAGTAATGCTAGAGTGTCCCCTTTCCAGGCTGAGAGTGACAACTCATGAGCAAGTTGTCTCAATCATTCACTGTGAGCATGAAAAGAAAAGGCTTCCTTTTTCTAATCTTATTTCTTGTCTTACAAAAACTTTTCATTTCTTATCTTTTCCTGTCATTCTGTCCTTTCCTTTTTTGGAAGCATGTTTCCAGAAAACATAAGACAGGAAGGAACCCTAAACTATCTCTGTGTTTCCCTCCCATTTTACAACTGAGAACCTTTAAGTTGAGCCCATAAAAATCAGTGTTTGCTATTGCCAAAAACAGGAAATTACCTTCATTAGTGTGTAAGTTGTGGTTGCTGAATGATGGTTACAGGTTTTATCCTGCAAGTTTCATACGTGTGTTGCAGATGCAGAGACATAAATACTTTATTTTATTTTAGAGGGGGCCTCACCATGTAGTTCAGGGTGGCCTTGGACTCACTGTGTAGCTCAGGGCTGGCTTCAAACTCACAGCAATCCTCCTGCCTCAGCCTCCCAAGTGCTGGGATTACAGTTGTGTGCCACTACACTTGGCCTTAAAAATCTTAGAGTAGATTCTGAGTAAAAGTTAGCCTTGTCTTCTGCTGAGAAAGCTTGCCTCAGCAATTAAGTAAACAACATAAATGTTTTGGTGACTTGTTTGCTATGGGACCCACAGCAAGATTTTTCCAAGCCATCATTTCCCTGTATCTCTGGAGATGGTCTCCAGTTAGGAAATGCTCCAACCACTTCCAATTTGCCATTTGATCCCCCCTCCCCTTAATCTCTTTCAAAGAATTAGAAAGCAGCTGGTCAGGTCTCTTGATTACTGGTTTAATTCTGCTAGCAATGCTTTCTTCTTTAAACATGGCTGTTATAGCTGGAACCAATAGTAGCCTGTGCTTTTGGAGGAAATGAATGGAGTCAGGAATGTGAGTTTCTGGAGTAGCCAGGGATGGGAGTCAGAATGACGGCGAGGCCAGCCCAACCCATCTCCTGGTCACTCTCCGGATAGCAGGTACCTCTCTGGATCAGGTCACCTCAGGGCACCTCGAGATGTAGAAACCAAGAGGAAATTAAAAGGGTGCCTATTTCCCTCTGTGTTTCAGATGGGGTACTCAATATCGAATTCTCTTACTCCTTTGGAATGTGTTCTTAAGCACTGGAATTTCCCTTTAATACTTTTTGGCACCCACATATGACCTGCCTATGCTCTGGAGACAAAAATGGAATGCAGAGGGAAGAATTGATTATGATGCTAGTTCACAACTACAATGGTACTGTAAGACAGAGGGAAAATGATCAGAATGACCTTATGTTCAGATTTTCTTTGTATTAAGGGATAATCGTTACTTGTACTCAAAATGTAAATGCAAGCCACAGGAAAACTCGGTGCAGCTGACATCTAGCACTTGAAAGTTACATTTATTTCCCCTCTATTGGACCTGCCTCTTGGCTACAGGGATGTGGGACCTGGGCACAGTGACTCAGTCTGAGGCAGGACCAGTTACCAGCTGGCTCTGGTTTCTATCTTAGATGCTCTGACTGATATATAATATTAAACAATGAATCAAAAGTAGGGCTGGGAATGTAGCTCAGTGGTACAGCTCTTGGTTACCATGTAGGAAGCCCTGGGTTCAATCCCCAGTACTGCAGCAAAGTACTAGGAGAGACCATTTTTTTACCTACCAGATTGGTAAAACAAATTTTAACACTCAAAATAACTCAAGTGGACAAAAGAGTCTGAAACAGCCTCCATTCCACATGATTAGAGGGGAAACTTTAACCATCCGTAGAGCCACTTTAGAGGAGAAATCCCAGTGTATCTATAAAAAAATTAAATACTCAGCCAGACGTGATGGCAAAAGACTGTGATCCCAGCACTATGAGAGGCTGAGGCAGGAGGACTACAAATTTGAGCCCAGACTCAGTAACTATGGGAGATTCTGTCTCAATAAATAATAAATAGGGCTGGGATGTTCAGTGTGAAGGCCCTGGGTTCAATCCTCAGTGCAAAAAGAATAAGTAAATACAGATCTTTTCCCCAGCAATCACACTTTCTGAAATTTATCTATTGGTACTGCTATGGCAACAGAAACTCCAAAATGACACCTGGGATTTGGAGACAGATTTATTTAATGTCAACAGGCACTGACCTCAAGAAAAAAAAAAAGTCAGGCTTTGATTGTTTCATTTTTGTCTTTTTGAGACAGTGTCTTGCTATGAAGTTCAGGCTGGCCTTGGGCTCACTTTGTAGCCCAGGCTGGTCTTGAACTTGCAAACGATTCTCCTGTCTCAGCCTCCCAAGTACTGGGATTACAGGAGTGTGCCACCACACCCAGCTTTGATTGGTTTTTACAATATGCATCATAGTGACCAGCTATGCATCACAGTGACCAGCTATATTTAGGAAACAGTAGTAACAGGAACTGTTACCTGGGCAGCTAACAAAAACTGAAGTGTACTGGCTATGGGGAGCATTTTCTACTGCAGGACACAGGTCATGAAAAACATGTGGTATTGTTATGCAATGGAATATTAGCTATGAAGAAGGGTGATCTTGAGGCCTTTTTCATCCACTCTGTGGTTGATGGGCATCTTGGTTGTTTCCAAGATTTAGCTATTATAAATTGTGCTGCTACAAACATGGGTACACATATATCACTGTGATGTGAACTTTTCAGTTTTTCTGGGAAAATACCCAGGAGGGGAATAGCTGGATTGAATGGAGCTTCCCATCCTAGTCTTCTGACAATTCTCCATACTGATTTCCATAGTGGTTGCACCAGTCTGCACTCCCACCAACAGTGGAGCAGTGTTCCTTTTTCCCCCTGCAGCCTCGCCAACATTTGTTATCAGTTCATTTCTTGAAGGCAGCTATTCTTTCCAGAGTGAGATGATACGTCGATGTTGTTTTAATTTGCATTTGTACCTCTCTGGGTTTTGGGCAGGTGACCACAAACAACGTTGAATCTACTCGGACTAACCGGTGGTTCACTGCCAGCTCCTGTGTATGTCAGCTCCCCAGGCTTTAGCAGATTCTCTGCCTCTGCTCATCAAAGCCCTTGCGTAGCCCAGGCAGGAGCTGAAGCTGGTAGTGAGGAGGGTTCTGGGGGCAGATGAAGGGGTGCTAGGCAGCAGGGAGGGCCACACCTCCTCCTTGGTGGACATCCTGACCTCTCTCTGGCTCTTTACCTTGTCAGACTCTGCCTTGTTTACCTGTCTGCCAACCTCCGCTCCATATGCCTGGCTCCATTCACAGGAGGCGGTTCCCACCCCCACCAGGACCAGTCTCCTGTGACAGAGGCAGGAGATGGGAGTTCCAAGAGGCCGGCTGCCCTGAGCCTCCCTGGGAGGTGACAGCATCAGCAATCCCGGCTCCCAGCGCACACTCACAGGCCGGACCTCTGCAGGAAGTCGTTTTACAAAGATTTCCGCCAGGGTCAGCAGTGTGCTTTTCTCTTAATATTTGCAGTCAGTGGAAAAATACGTGGGAATCAGAGGCGTTGAAGCTGGTCATGCTTCCTGTGCTTCATGCTTTGACTTTCCTGCCTGGGTTTTAGAACCAGAGGACTGGAGTTCCTGTCCTTGCTTCGCCCTGGCTCCCTGACAAAATCAGTCTCCTTTCTGGCACTTCATCTGCAAAAGAGAGACGAGCTTGGGAGGCTCCATGTCAACAGGTGTCACCTTGTGGTTCCAGGACAGGCAGTGTGGCAGACGTGGGGAGCAGCCTCCCAGGCACTGGGAGAAAGGAAGCTGTCTTACATTCCTGCTGAGAATTCCACCCAGAAGCTGAGGGTCTGAGCCAGGCAATCCGGGCTTCCAGGGGTTCTGCTGGGTGGGCCTTGACATCAAGCGCTGTCAGTCAGCCTCCACCGAAGATGATGAAAAGCCAGTGGAACAAAGACAGCAGAGGCCAGCAGAGAGTGCTAAGCCCCGGGGTCATCCTGAGCCGGTTTAGATCAGGGACCAGCCCTGTTCTTGGGGCAAACTGCGTGATCCTGGTTATTTGCAATCAAATAATCCTAATGTCTACTCAATTCTATTTACATTTTTTAAAAAAGAGGAGCATGATAGAGATTAATACTCTAGGAAGAATTACATAAAAATTCCTATCAAAACAGCATAAAAGCTGGGCATGGTGGTGCACCCCTGTAATCTCAGCACTCGGGAGGCTGAGGCAGAAGGATCACTGTAAGTTTGAGGCCAGCCTGACTCCATAGTAAGTTCAAGAGCAGTCTGAACTGCATAGAGAGAACTTGTCTCAAAAATAAACAAAGAAACAAACAGCACATAGTTGGGTACATGCCTGTAATTTTTGCACTCTGGGAAACTGAGGCAGGAAGATCAAAACTCTGAGCCCAGTCTAAACAAAATTATTTATTTATTTATTTATTTATTTGCTTTTGGTACTGGGGAACAAACTCACAACCTCACACTTGCTAGACAGGGTCCTCACTACATAGTTCAGAGTGGTTCTGAACTCACGAGCAGCTCAGGCTGGCCTGGACTATGTAGTGATGCTCCTGCTTCAGCATCTTGAGTGGTGGAATTTACAAGTGTGAGCTACCATACCCAGCCCAATAAAATTTTAAAAAAGGGCTCAGTGCAAAGGACCCAGATTCAAACACTAGTGCTACAAGAAAGAGAAAGAAAAACAAAAAGAGAGAATGAGAGAAAGAGATAGAAAAGGAGAAAGAAAGAAAGAAAGAAAGAAAGAAAGAAAGAAAGAAAGAAAGAAAGAGGCAGGAAGGGAGGGAGGGAGGAAGATAGAAAAGCAAGCAAAAAAAAAAATAAAAAGAAAGAAAGCAGATGTCCACACAAAGCTCTCACATCAATGTTCACAGGAGTTTGGTAATAATCTCAAATGAGAAACAATTCACATTTCCACCAGCAATGACTGGGTTAAAGAACCACGGTATATCCATGCAATGAAGTACTATTTAGTAAATAAAAACTGTTAATTCACATTGCATGCATGAAGCCAGGCATGGTGGCACAGGCCTGTAATGCCAGCACTTGTCAGGCTGAGAGTGCAGGATCACAAATTTGAGCCCACCCCGGGCAATTGAGTGAGATCCTGTCTCAAAGTGAGAAAAATGAAATAGAAGGTCTGGGATGTGGCCCAGTACAAAGGGAATGGGTTCATTCCCCAGGACCTACACACACACACACACACACACACATACACGAACAGTGTTATTTCAACTGCTGGTATTATTGACACTACCTGGAAGGCTACAGGATATGAGGTCCACTTTGACTGACCCCCAACTCCATACAAATACCACACTTAGCTACAATTATGGAACCTTATTACTGTCAAGGAATAAACTTCAAATAAAATCTACTCTAGCCGGATGTGGTGGCTCACACCTGTAATCCCAGCACTCGAGGGGCTGAGGCAGAAGGATTGTTGCAAGTTCTACACCAACCTGGGCTACAAAGTGAGCTCAAGGTCACCCTGGACTGCATAGTGAGACCCTGTCTCAAAAAGACCCCCTCTCCTCCCAATCTAACTAGTTTAAGAAGCAAAAATTTCGACAGTATTTAAAGACATGGCAGGGCCAGGGATTTAGCTCAGCGACATAAGCACCTGCTTGGCAACTGCGAGGTCTTGAGTTCAATCCCCGGTAACAACAACAACAAAAAAAAGACATAGCAGGGCTTGGTGGTACATGCACCCGGGGAGCTGAGGCAGGAGGGTCACTGTGAGTTTGCGATCATCCTGGGCTATGTAGTGAGTTCAAGGAATAACACAGCAAAACCCTGACTCAAAAACCAAAACAGAGAGAGACAGAGACAAAGACAGAGATGTGAGATAAGATTCTGAGAACCACAACCTAAAGAAGGTCTGGAGACTTTAACGGGAAGAGATGATTATTTATTGCTGCTTTACAATTGAGGAAACAAGTTAAATCGTGCATCCATGACTACCCAGAAGGACCGGCCTAAGGATTCACGCAGGGCTTCCTCTGCAGTTTGCACACACGGTAGGGAGAAGGAATAAAGCAAGCATGGGCCCCACCCTGCTGTGATCTCCCCTTTGACCCACTGTCTTGTAACTGTCAGGAACAGGCTAGTTCACGCTGTGAGACAGTCTGGAAATGCAACCACTTAAGTTATAAAAGGCAAGTCCTAGTTTTGTTCCTCAGGGCATAAATATCACAGCTTTATCCTCAAGATGGAAGCTAGAATATAAAGAAAATTTGAATACTGTATGTCTTTAGGGAATTACCCAACACTGAAGAAGGAGTTTGGGAACAAAATCAAACTGGAACGTGATCAAATCTCTCAATTCAGCTACTGGTTTTCAGGAAACACAGGAAACAGGAGAACATGTTGAATGATATCATGAAAATGCAATTAGTAAAGCCCAGCTTCTAGGGAGGTACATAGGAACCCATGACAAATGTTCTTCAACAAATAAATTGCAAGGAAAGGCAAAAGAGATTTGGTTTTTTGTTTGCTTGTTTGTTGAGACAGGGTCTCACTAGGTAGTGCAGGCTGGCTTTGAACTCAGTTATGTAACCCAGGCTGGTCTCAAACTCCTGGCAATTCTCCTGTCTCAGTCTCCTGAGTGCTGGGATTACAGGAATGTGCCACCATGCCTGGTACAAAAGAGATGATAGGAAAGGAAATGTATTAATAAAGAGACTCTTGAGACATATCAATCAATCAAAAATAGGTACTTTTGGTTGTAAGTCAAAACAGAAATAGAAATGATAGTGATGATGAGATAGGTAGAAATGAATACTGATTGTTTGATGATATTAGGAAATTATTATTATTATTATTATTATTATTATACTTGCCAGGCAGGTGCTCTGCCATTGAGCTATATCCCCAGTCCTGATTTTTTTTGAGCTTGAATCTATTATGTAGCCCAGGCTGGCTTTGAACTCATGGCAACCCTCCTCTCTCAGCCTCTCTAGTTTTGGGATTACAGGTATGTACAACCATGCCCGACCAAGAAATTATTAAAATTTTGAACCTATTAATTTTTGCTGGGTGTGAGGGCACATATCTGTAAGCCTAGCACTTGGGAGGCTGAGGCAGGAGGATCACTGTGCAGCTGAGGCCAGCCTGAGCTACAGAATGAGTTCAAGGCCAGCCTGAACTGCATAGTGAAACCCTGTCTCAAAAAGACACACACAAAAAAATAACTTTTGAGATGTGATACTTATATGTGCTTATCCTTATTTTAAAAAGAGTCCTTAGACGCTGAGCATAGTGGTGCACACCTCCCCACACTCTGTCTGGGAGGCTGAGGCAGGAGGATTCTAAGTTTGAGCCCAGCGAGGGCAAGTTAGCAAGACATTGTCTCAAGATAAAAAGAGGCTGAGGATGTAGCTCAGCGTGAAGATCCTGGGTTCAATCCCCAGTACCTAAAGAAAAAAAAAGTCCTTAAATTTCAGAGGTATTAAACGTTTACAAGTATCATATCTAGATTTTCCTTTAAAAGAATTTGGGGTAGAATGGGAAGAAATAGATGGGGGCATAGAAGAAAGAATACTGATTGTGAAGTGATTCTTGTCAAGCCTGGTGATGGATACACAGGGTTCATTTATCTTTTCTTTCTACTTTTGTGTGTGTTTGAGATTTTCTGCCTGTAATACGATATAAACAAACATGCAGTGAACATCCAGAGGTGGAGACTGGCACGACTGCCACGCCAGGCTCCGCCTCTCCTCAGCCCGGCCTTAGATGTCTCTGTCTAAAAAGTCAAAATCAAGTAGAAGGAGTAATAAAGCGCACACCACATCGCCTGAGGGCCCTTCCCCAGAGGTATGTGAGGAGGCACTGGAAAACTGCTCCAGGTTGGCCACAAGGCTAAATCATTCTGTGGTGTAAGAGAGAGACTCTCTGAGGAATGAATGTCATCCATGTGCCCCCAGGTCTGCGCTGGTGCTTGCAGGACACCATATCTTAGCTCAGATTTTTGCAGACACCGACCCTGAGGCAAAGGTGAGTGCAACAAGGCCCAGGTTCAATCAACCCCCAGTGCCACCAACCAAATAAACAAAAAGAGAAGAGTGGAGAGGCCCTGGGAGCAATGTGCAGGGATAAACCACCAGCTCCCATGGAAGACATGTTTTCTGGAAGACTGCAAGGTCAAGCCCAGCCTGGACAATTCAGTGCGTTAGTCTGACCTGAAAAAATTAAACAGTGCTGGGAACATAATTCAGTGTGAGGGTCACATCCCTCGCCCGTGTTGGGGCATATTCTTCTTTCTCAGTTTTCATCAGTGCTAGCAAAGTCAACTTCAGCCCGAGAAAGCTCCTTCCGGGCAGGCGGTCCGGGGTGGGTCAAGCCCTGCAGCACCTGCTCTACTTGCTCTGCTCAGATCCCACCGAACATTTCCAGAGCAGAACTACACGGGGCCGCGGGGGGGCCGTGGGCTCTTTGGGGGTGGGGGCGGTGGGGTGAACATCGAAGGACAGATGGGTGTGGCCGCGCTCTTGTGCAACTCCACGCGCACTGCCCCAAGGCTGTGCCGGCTGGACGACTGACGCCACTCTTGAGACAGTCCTGCTAGAGAGTACGCAACCTCTGTCTCCTTGTGAAGCTCCCAGGCCCCGGGCTAAACGCTGATTTTCCTGGGGAATGACAGCCTCCTCTACCTGTAGACTGGGATTAGGTCCCAAATGTGCCCAGATTGCCTCTCACTGCCAGCCTTTTCTCATGGCCACACACCTGCAGCCTGAGTATGTGAAAATGCATATGCAGAGGAAGGAATAAGTGACGGTCTGAAGACGTCAATAACTGAGTTTTTAACTGTCAGGAATGTAATGGGTCATCACACAAAAACCGTCACTGATCCCCCCACAGGAAACCATTTTAATAAGACCTGTGGTTTAGAGACATGAAGTTCTGCAGCCCCCACTTCAGGGTTTGAACTATGAAGGAATCGGTTCACAGCTTTGTTATGGTCATCAAATTATGTGTTTCCTTTGTTTATGTTTGTGTGTGCACACATGCACACACCAGGCTCATAAAATGGGCAAGCGGGGTGTGGTGGGCACACTTGTAAATCTAGCTACTGGGCAGCTTGTGGCAGGAGAATCACAAGCTGGAGGTCAGCCTGGGCCACTTATGGGCCCCTGGCTCAAAATAATGTTGAATGAAAAAGGATGTAGGGTTGTAGGTCAGGGTCAGAGTTTGGCAGTGTGAGGCCCGGGCTTACAGCAGGGAAGGTGGGGCCGGGATTGAGCTCAGTGGCACGAGCACCTGCCTGTCAAGCTCGAGGTCACAAGTTTGATCCCAGTACCAAAAAATAAATAAATAAATAAATAAATAAATAAAGTAGGGAAGGTATTGGAGAAAGCTACTGTATAAGATGACATTTGATTTAGGCTTTAAAGGGCAAGGCAAAAAGGGGTTCTTTCCTTTTTTTGAGAGATGGTCTCGCTTTGGGGTGCAGGCTGGCCTTGAGCTCACTATATAGCCTAGCCTGGCCTGGCACTTGCAGTAATCTTTCTGCCTCAGCCTCACGTGTGCTGGGATTACAGGTGTGCACTGCCACACCTGGCAATAAAAGGATTTCTAGCTAAACATGGTGATGCACGCAGGTAAACCAAACACTTGGGAGGCTGAGGCAGAAGGATCTCTAGAAGTCTGAGGTCAGCCCGGCCCATACAGTAAATTCAAGACCAGCCTGAACTATATGGTGAGACCCTGTGGCTTGAGGGTCAAGGGGTGAGGGGGATTCCGGAGCGTCTACTGCCAGTCACGCGCTGTGCTGAGCCTCACCTACGTCTTCCCATTACGCCTCCACAGCAGTGTTCTGAGGCTGCATGTTCCCCTTTCCTCCCATGAGTCGGCAGCAGGGTGGTGAGGGTGTCACCATCACACAGCCAGCTTTTCGTTTCAGCTTTTCGTTCCCCTTTGGGCAAGGGGAACACAGGAGAGGGCAACTTCAGTGCTGCTTTTCAGCAGCCAGTGCTTGGCAAACACTAAACTCTCAGAAACCTGGCAACCCAGGAAGGACCTCCTCCGCCAGCAGGATGCAGGCACTGTGGGAGTTATCACGGCAGCAGGAAGAGCAGTGCCAGGCTGGGCTGCTGCAGCCGGTGCCCACGCTGAGTCTGCGGGCGGCCCTGCTCACTGCGTGCCGCACACCTGAAGGGTGTTATCAAACACTAACACCCTGAGCCATGGCCTGGAAGGTTCCAGGCCGGGAAGCGGTGTCCCGAGTCAAGCCACTGCAGTCACCCTCTCACCTCCTGGGTGGGATGCGTGCCCTTTATGAGCCATTAACTTCAGTTATCTTCTCACTGTCTGCTTTACAAAGTTTGTTTTCCTGCTCATGTTACCCAAAGCACACCAGCAACTGCTGCCATCAAGACCATTCTGATCACATCTGCCCTGGCATTGGTTTTGATAATAAAAAAGCCAGAGAGGGTTATAGCAACTACCGGGCAATTTGTCAGGGGAGCTTTGGCCAAGAGTTCCTATTGGAGTTGGGCATGCTGGTACATACCTGTAATCCAGCACTTACGAAGCTGAGGCAGGAGGATCACCATGAATTCAAGGTCAGTCTGGGCTACAAAGTGAGTATGAAGCCCGGCTGAAGTACATAGCAAAACCCTATCTCAAAAAAAAAAAAAAATAATAATTTTTTAATGTTCTGGAGCTGGGTCTGTAATCTCAGCATTCAGCACTGGGGCATGATTGCAAGTCTGAGGGCAGCCTGGGCTACATACCGAGGCCAGCCTGGATTAGGTGGCAAGACCCTGTCTAAAAAAAGAAGGAAAAGAAAAGAAAAATGAAAAGGCTCGGTGATGTAGCTCTCCGGTAGAGTTCTCCTAAACTCAGTCCCAAATACCAAAAGAAATTTGCTTTTCTTCTATTGGACTGTATCGCTCCAGGACAAAGAATAACACGCCAGGCACAGGCTGGGGTATGTGGGCAGCAGGCAAGGCCTTCCCCCCGTGACCCCGTGCAGCAGACGCTCAGCAGGTGCCTCAGCCCTCACTGCCTCCCAGAGCCTCATGGCTTTGCTGCCAACATGTGTGCTGCAGCCCACACACCTCAGCCCTCACGGCACTGTATCCCACATGCTGGTCTCATGTGGGCATCTCTGGTTGGTGACCAGGCCACACTGTGGGGGTCCTTCTTAGAAGGAGGCTGAGCAGACAAGTCCTAGCATCGATCTACCAGTGAGAGGTGGGATTACCAAGATTTAAGAAGTATGTTGGAAAGATGCTGTGGTCATGTATGTAACACATGCCATTACACGCATCGGTCACTACCTTGACACACATTTCGGCATTGTGCGGATCACCAGGATGCGAAATTCCTAATAACTAGGAAATGCACGAGCATATGAAGAACTTTGAAAGATCTAGAACTGAATATTATAGAGCCATGAAAAGGATGAGATTCCGTCAACATGGATGGACCGAAGAGCATCACGTTAAGGCAAATAATACAGGTACAGAAAGACCAATACAAAGAAAGTGGAGGCAGGAGGATCACAAGTTCTAAATTAGCTCAGGCAACTTAGTGAGACCCTGTGTTGAAAGGAAAAAAGGTGGCACTGGGGACATGGCTCAGCAGTAGAGTTCTTGCCTTGCATGCACAAGGCCCTAGGTTTGATCCCTAGCACCACAGCCACACACACAAACTGAATTACTGTATTGTTATCCATAATATGTACAATTATTATGTGTCAAAGAAAAAACAAACAAACAATAAAAAACAAAACCTTTAGCTGGGCATAGTGGTGCACTCATGAAATCCTAGCATTCTGGGAGGCTGAGGCAGGAGGATCCCAAATTCAAGCACAGCTGTATCTCTCTGTAGTCCAGGCTCTGTAGTCCAGGCTGGCCTTGAACTCACTATGTAGCTCAGGCTGGCTTCAAACTCATGGTGACCCTCCTGCCTCAGCCTCCCAAGTGCTGGGATTATAGGCCTGTATCACCACGCCTGGCCAAACAAAAAATCTTGCCTGGATTTTCACAACAGCCTGGAAAAATGGGTCCAATAAAACAATCATTTTGCTTTCTAGTACAGCTGCTATTTCAGTCACAGGAGTCTCTGGCACCCCTCTGACCCTTCCAGCAGGATCCTCGGCTCGCTCGCCTGACCAGACGTCTCTTGGTCACACCTGTACTGAATCATTTCCAACTGCCTGTCTTTCGTGTCTTTCTCTGTGCAAATAAGCACAGCTGAAAAAAAAAAAGTCACACGTCTGGGCAGATGGGTACAATACTAAACTTAATCCAACACCAGCTGGGCTCTGGAGGAGCCTGGCTCCTTGTGCTCCTCCAGTCAGCTCTCTCTCCTGTCTCCCCTCCTCCGCCCCTTGCCCCACGCTCGGTGAATGGCCTCGGTCCTGTTTCCCAGAGCCCATGGGATTCAGCTCCAGGCCGTCCAATCCTGCTCCTAGACCCACAGCCCCACAGTGAGCGCTGTCTCCTTCTCCAGTTCCACAGGAAGCAGCTCCCTCCTCCCCGTCCAAGGAGCTTCTCCAGCTGTGCTCTGGCGTAGTGCCTCCTTTTTTAACTTAATTTATTGCTCCCTCTCAGGCCCTCCCCCATTTCTTTAAGTCAGGGTTTCACTTAGTTGTAAAGTTGCTCAGGCAGGGCACAAAAACTCGAGACCCTCCTACCTCAGCCTCTCGGAGTGACGTTAGTACCGCCATGCTCCACCATGCTGGCTGTTTCGGCTCCACTTTCCAATCCCAAGTTTCTATCTTTCAATTTCTTGATATCAGTATTTCTCAAAAAAATGGACTCTGTTCAGTTACTCCACACTCCAGCAGGGCTTCTGTTCCCTCTGCTCTGTTTTCAGCAGACTCATTAAAATCAATGGCAACTTCCTTGTGGGTCAGCCTGACAAATGCCTGGCACAGATCAGAGCCCAGAGTTGAGTGGCACCTGGGACAGGTCAAAACTTCCTAGACTCTAGGACAGGTAGGAAGAGGACAGGCTCTCGGGGAAACAGATCAAGGTCACAGTTTCGGCCACACTGCACTCTGTGAGAACAGCAGGACGGGACAGTGGAGTCTCACGGGTCTCCTCCTTGGGCCTAGGCGCCTTCTGATCTCCACGGGAGGACCAGGGACTGTGGGGAGCCCAGCAAACGAAGCAGGTCAGTGGGCCGCTCTGGGACGCAGGCAGCTCAGAGCTGTGGAAGCGTTTCTTACGAGGGCTCCGCAGACCTCACACCCAGGTCCTGAGGCACAGAGATCCAAGCGTTTTACAGACGGCAGAACCAGACAGGGTGCTGCTGAGCACCTGTAGTGTCCCAGCTATTCGAGAGGAAGAGGCAGGAGGGTGGCCTGACTCCGGGAGTTTGAGTCCAGTCTGGGCAGCACAGGGAGACTCTGTTTCCAAAAGAAAAACAAAAATGATGCAGAAAAGCCAGGCATGTGGTGCATGCCCAATATCCTAGCACTCAGGAGGCTGAGGCAGAAGGATACCCAGGAGTTCAAGGCCAGACTAGGCTACATTGAGTTCAACACCAGCCTGAACTACAGTGAGAGCTTGTCTCAAAACAAAATAAACAGGGCGGGGGTTTAGCTCAGCAGCACAAGCACCTGCCTGGCAAGTACAAGGTCATGAGTTCCATCCCTGGTACCAAAAAACAGTAACAACAACAACAACAACAACAACAAATGATGCAGATGGCAGTTTGAAGATTCCCAAGGGACAAAGACGCTGACAAGTATTTAGGGAGAAGTGCAGGCAGGTGTGCAGATCAGCCGTGAGGGTGGGAGCATAGCTCAGAGGGAAGGCCAGCTCCTTCCCTCTGAGCTATGCTCCCACTCTCTTCCTACTGCCTACCTCAGTTCTCTCTTTCTAGCTGAATTCCTAAGGGAGCAGAGCCCCCCTCCCCAACTCCAGGCTGTCTTTCCAGGCAACTGGAGTCAAATCCACCCCTGGCTGGAGCATGGCTCCATTGGACAGCATCTGTTATGGCTGATACATTGTATCACCTTTAGAAGTTTAACTAAAAGACTCAGCAGGGAGCCAGGATCCTACTTTGTAAATATCCTCATCCTGTGCAGGAGCAGGGCACAGAGATTTTATGAGTGCTGCACTAGGCCTGGAGAGGGGAGGTGGCCTGTGTACAGTGTAAGAGAGGAAAAGAGGCTTGTTTTCCCCGTTTTGCTCTGGCTGCGGCCCTGTATCATGTATCATGTATCATGCCACCTTTCCTTGCAGCCAGCTGATTAGGGACTGAAACCTCCACAAACTGTAAGCTAAATACATTTTTCTTTCCTTAATTTTTGGTGTCAGGTATTTTGTCTCAGCAACAAGAGAAAAGTAACCAAGACAGCATCCCTAGCAAATGTGAGACCCTAAATTCTGACCCCCAGACCAGGAGGAAATCCACGGCTCACTGTGGTCTATAAAACCCGTGCTGATTTGTCCTTTTCTGTCTTCCTGACCTCCCAGCCTTTGCCCAAACACACAAACTTCCCCTGTGTTTTCTGCCAGTCTTGGAATCTCCTCACTTCCCTGGTTCCTCTGAATCACTCTTCCCTGACCCATCAAATCACTGCCTCCTCACCAGTCTCTGAATTCAAATATTACTACTTCAGGAGAGCCCTCCCTGACTACCTTAGCTGAATTAAGCATTCCAATCAGCCCTCTCACAGCATTTCTCAATATCTGGGGTTACCCCTTTAGTTTGCTGACTGCCCTATTTACTGACTGCTCCTCATTAGAATGTCCACTCTCATGGGTGTTTGTTTTGTTTTGTTTTTGTGGTATTAGGGTTTGCACCCAGGGCCTTTATCCTGAGCTACATCCCTAGCACCTCCCTCTTTATTTTGGTCTTTATTTTGAGATAAGCTCTTGTTAATTCACTAAATTGTCCAGGCTGGGCTGCAACCCTCCTGCCTCAGCCTCCTGAGTGCTGGGATACAGGTGAGTGTTATCAAGCCCAGCCTTTACTGAAGACTTGTTACTGTCTTTTGCTCACCATTGATCCAATAAGTTCCTGAAGTAGAACTGGCACTTAGTAGGTCCTTATACATATTTTCCCATACACTTCCTCCATTTCCTATGGTCAGTGTATTCTTTTCTGTTGTTTTGTTTTGTTTTTTGAGACAGGGTCTCACTTTGGGGTTCAGCCTGGCCTTGAACTCACTAAGCAGCCCATGCTGTGCTTGAACTCACAGCGAACCTCCTGCCTCAACATCCCAATTGCTGGGATTACAGTTACTACTACGCCCAACATATTTGTTCCTCTTTTATGGCTGAACAGTGTTCTGTGATAGGGTCCTACATTTTACATGCCCAGTGATCAGTTGATAGTCATTTGGACTGATTTGTTTAGGTACTGGAGATTGAACCAGGGGCCTGCACGTTCCCTAGCCTGTCTTTATCTGTGTATGAGATAGGGTCTTACTAAACTGCTAAATTCCGAGGTTGGTCCTGAGACTGCTGTCTTCTAGCCTCAGCCTCTCAGAATGCTGGGGTTGCAGTTGTGAGATGTCATGCTTGGCTTTAATCTATGTATGTATGTTTCTATCAATCTATCAATCTGTCTACCTATCTATAGTTCTGGGGATCCAACCCAGGGCCTGTACAAGTGAATCAGTGTTAAACTTCCCTTGCAGTTTCCAAACCGCCTTCCACCATGGCTGCTCTCATTAGCCATGCAAGAGTTTCCCCCCTTCACTATTTCCTGGTAACTGTTGTCTTTCTGAATGTGAATGTGATGTGAAACGCTGTAGCGCTCATTGTGGTTTAGCTTTGCATGTCCCTGATGGCTAAGCAGGGTGGGCACCTGTTCTGGGCTCCCTGGCCGTCAGTAGAACTTTGCAGAACTGTCTCTTCAGATCGTCTTTTGTTGACAGTCCTGGGGCTGAAACCCAGGGGTTAGTGCAGGTTAGGTAAGCAGTTTACACTGAGTGACGTCCAGTCTTTTTTATTGTACTTGGAGACAGGGCCTTGATAAATTGCCCAGGCTGGCCTTGACCTTCGATTCTTCTGCCTGGTGAGCAGCAGGCATATAGGCATGTGCTGCCGGGCCATCCTGCGCCTCTCTAAAAGGAGCTGTCCGTGTATTATTGAGTTGCTTTGTGTTTCCTAGGTACAAGACTTCTGTATTGGGGCTGGGGATTTAGCTCAGTGCCATGAGCACCTGCCTTGCAAGCGCAAGGTCATGAGTTCGGTCCCCAATACCAAAAAAAAAAAAAAAAAAAAGACTTCTGTATCTAGATATAGATGCATGATTTGTTAAACTTTTCCCCCCACTGTTCCCCCACTGTCTTGAGGCGGGGTGCTGTGGACTGAAGCCAGGGCCTCATCCGCGCTAAACCTGTACTGCACTGCTGAGTTACACCCCCAGCCCCAGCGGTGTCTTGTTTCGTTTTGAGACAGAATCTTGTTGTACACTGCCTTGTTTGCAGCAATCCTCCTGCCTCACTTCCCAAGTGCTGCAGTTATGGGTGTGTGCCACCACCCCGAGCTCCAATGCACTGTGACCTTTTTTTTTTTTGAAGTAGTCTTTCTTGATGCTATCCTTGGAAGCACAAACATTTTTAATTTTTATGGTGTCCAATTTATCTATTATTTATCCTTTTTTTGTACTGGGGCTCGAAGCCAAGGTCTTTGCGCTGAGTTATACCCCCAGCCCTTTAAAAATTTTTTTTTAATTTTTGAGATACGGTCTCACTACACTGCCCAGGGTAAGCTCTAACTTCTGATCAACCTGTCAAAGGATATTTTCTTCTTTTTTGCTTGTGTTTTTGGTACCCCCCCACCCTTGCCTTTGGCTAAGAAACCATAGCCTAATCCTAGATCACAATGACTTATGTTTCTATTTTTCTAAGAGGTTTATAGTTTTAGCTTGTAAATTTATGTCTTTGACTGACTTTTGAGTGAATTTTTTATATACTATGAGGTAGGGTCCAACTTTATTGTTTTGCATGTGGGTATCCAGTTGTCCTAATAACTTTCTTTGGGCTTAGTTTAGTATTATTTTTCTTTTCAAATAGATGCTTGGATTGTTAATTTCTTAGGTTTTTATTGAGGGGCTAGGAATTGAACCCAGACTTGTGCATGCTTATTAAATACACTATTACATATTCTACCACTAAGCCACACCCCAGGCATATTTTTTTCTTTTCGAACACAAGCATTTAAAATTATGCATTTTCGCTAGGTGTGGTGCCAGAGGTCCATAATCCCAGCACTCGGAGGCCGAGGCAGGAGGATTGCAGCAAGTTCAAGGCCAGCCTAGGGTGTACAGTGAATGCCTGGACTATATAGCAAGACCCTGTCTCAAAAAACAAAAACAAACAAAAAAGAAGTTATACATTTTTTTAAAATTATTTTTTGCTTTTTAATCTAAAAAAATGAATAAAATTTACACTCTGAGAAAATTCATTCTGTGGCTTTGAGAACACCTTGAAACCAGGCATAGTGGTACATACCTAGAACCTTAACTTTTAGGAGGCTGAGGCAGGAGGATCAGCTCAGCCTGGGCAACTTAGTGATTTACAGATCTTATCTGAAAAATAAAATAAATTAAAAATGGATGGGGTTTTAGCTAGTGGAACAGAGAGTGAAGACTCTAGGTTTGATTTCTACTACTTAAAAAAAAATAAAAATAAAAAAGAGATTACTTTGACACACCAGCCTGTACCACACTCTGCCAGGTACACAAACCTGAACTTAATAAGCACAGGTCTCTCTTAATCTTGAGAGGTGATCCTGTTATTAATTTTATGAGTTTGACTTATTCACAAGATATTTGTTGAGTGCCTACTGTAGAGCATCATTACAGTGTGTAAAACGCTGAGACACAGACTCGAAACAGAGTCCTGCTATCCCAAGTATATAGATAATTGAAAGGGAGTAACACACAAAAACCTATTGCAGTACTGCATGATAAGGCTAGAATAAAAAATGTAATGCAGGAGATGGTGGGGCCAGCGATATGGCTCAGTGGCACAGCGCCTGCCTGGCAAGCTCGAGGTCAATTCCAGGTACCTAAAGAAATAAATAAATGCTGGGCATGGTGTTGCATGCCTGTAACCCTAGCACTCAGGAGGCTGAGGCAGGAGGATCATTGTAAATTCAAGACCGGCCTGGGCTACAAAGTGAGCTTAAGACCAACCTGAACCGTATAGTGAGACTCCGTCTCCCAAAGATATATATAGAGAGAGAGAGGGAGAGAGAGAGAGAATGGAAGTAACAAATAGTTGAGGTTAATTCTGTGATTAGGAAAGGCATTCTGGTAGAAGTTACTTTGTTCAGGGCTCGGAAAGATGAATTCGTAGGAATTTGCTATGTACATTTAGCAGAAGAGTATTCTAGGCCGTCCAAATGACAGATGAAAAGCAACCTTTTGGAGGAAGTAAAGACACAGAGCACGTCAGGAGCAGAGAGTGAGAAGCAGCACAGCGGGAGGAAAGAGTGTGACTGCAGCTGCAGAGTCCCGGACACCAGCTGGTGAGGGCCAGTCAGGCCTGAATGGAGGCGGACCTCACCCTAGAACAGTGGCGGTCTGCTAGGGTTTTAAGTAGAGGTGTGACCTATCACAGATTTGCTTTTGACACGTTTTGCTGTGACTACAGAGGACAGAGGAAAGCAGGGCCAAGACCAGAGACCAGCAGAGCCCTGGGGAGGCTGTGGCTGTCACCTGTGCTTGCATCCCAGAGTGTCCACGGGGACGTTTGGGTCTTGGTGATCAGCAATGTTGGGCCTGTTGTGTGGTTTGTGTGCGCGCATGTGTGGCCCAGGATGGCCTTGAATCCACCATCCTCCCGTGTCAGCTGAGATTAGAGGCATGTGATTTCTCCTGTTGGTGACCCAGCCGGTTGGAAACTGCCGGTTATGCCAACGCAGGTCGGGACATTTTTGGGGTGTTGCTGGGCTCTTCTGCACCATCTGGCTTCCCCGGGCTCTCCTGTGAGCGCTGAGCGTCCTTAGCCCTCTCAAGGGAAGGCTATCTTTTCTCCCACATTCCCAGGGCCCCAGGGCCAGCAGGCTCAGCACGTTCTTCTTCCCCATTGCTGACTCTTGACCTTTTTTCTTTCTTTTCCTTCCCCTAACCCTAGCTCTTTTGAGGTCAGTGCCACCCAGCTGTCCCACTTGTCACTCCCCTTTCTGGCTGTTATCTGCAGATGCATTCTTCAGTGGCTTCACAGTCTCTGTCTTCACCTTCCTCCGGCCTTGGTCCCCTATAGGACTTTATTACTCCTGTGGGCAATGCCTCTGGTACCCACACCCGCACTGCCTGCCATCGCTGGGCTTCCTCTCCTGCCATCCTGCTGGCCAGTGTCTCCCATTCCCACCAGTCTCACCACCCATGACCACACTGCACTTAAATTCTCCATTGCAAGCCACCTATCCTGACCACTGTTCCCTACCTTCCAGCTCACTTGCTTTACTGTCTGACCTGCACTATTCTCCAACCTCGTCAAACCCTGTTGTACCACTTAAAATCAATCACATGCCTCCAATCTCAGCTGAGACGGGAGGATTGTGAATTCAAGGCCATCCTGGGCTACACATGCACACACACAAACAACACAAACAAAAAACACAAACAACTCCCCCATTTTTGCTTTCTTCTCTTCCTAGCTGATAGCAGAGTCAGTGACTACACTCACTTTCCCCATAGATCCTCAAAAAGTTTGCCTGCCTCTGTCTCTGTCTCTCCCTACTTTGTCTGGGTAATCTTCAGCGTTGAATGTGGCCCAAAAGCTGGCCACGACTGCACCTGAGCACTGAACAGAACAGGAAAAATTAAAGCAAAACTCAGCTGGACCCACTGTACTTTCGGTTTGTGACCACAAACCTCAAAGAAGCACTTGGTGCAGAGCTGGCCACTTCCTCACCTCCAGTCGGCCTTAAAGCCACTTCGCTTAGCCTGCAGGAAGCACTGCTGTGTCAAAATCCTCCATCCAGGGCAGTAAGACTTCAGAGTTCCAAAACTCAGCACTCGGTCTCAACCCTTGCTTCCCTCTGCCTCTCAGCAGCAGGTGGCAGTTCGCCATGCTAGCCACCTGGGACAGTTTTCCTAGCTCAGCTTTCCAGACACCACACGTTGGGTCATCTCTTGTTCCGCCTTCTTTCAGCCTCTGTTGCTGGCTCCTTCTCCTCTATCTGACCTCCAAATGAATATGGCTCCATGGCTCATTTTTAGGGCTTTAAAAAAATTTCAACTGCCTGAAAGGAAACCTAATGGTGACCTCTCCAATTTTATGTCTATGGTTGTGCGCCACTATTCCAGCCTTATCTATGCTAATTTGACATTTCTGTGGATGCCTGTGACCAGGTGCGAAGGCAGGAGCATCACTAAGAGTTTGAAGCCAGCCTGGGTGGGCTCCATAGGAAGATTCTGTCTCAAAACAAAAAAACAAGCACCACACACACACACACAAATAACCGATAAGAACAACAGAAAAAATGTTTTTTAAACTGGGGGTGTGTTTTGAGGGGGATTAATGACAATGTAAGTTTTTGGTCTTTTTAAGACAGTCTCCCTGTGCAGTTCAGGCTGCCTTGAACTTATGGCAAACCTCGTGCCTCAGCCTCCTGAGTACTGGAATTACAGGTCTGTGTCACCCTAATTTTTTTTTTTTTTATGACAGGGTCTCACTCTGTGCCTCAGCCTCCCGAGTACTGGGATCACAGGCCTGTGCCACCACGCTGACACTATGTTTTTTACTGTAATACATTTTTAAAAATTTAAACATTCACTATATATTTCAATCACCCGTTGTATTTAACCGGTGAAACTGGCATTAATCGTAGGTAATTAGAGACAGGGCTGCTCCAGATGTGGTGGTGCACACTTGGAATCCCAGCACTCGGAAGGCTGAGGAGGAGGATCACCATGGGTTCGAAGCCGGCGCGGCCTACATAGTGAGCTCAAGGCCAGTTTGAGCTCCCTAGTGAGACCCTATCTTAGTAAAAGCAAAACAAACAAACAAACAAACAAAAACTGCTGTCTCATTGCAATCTGACTCCCTCTCACCTAGAACAAATTTCTGCCCCTCAGGTAGGGAAAAATGAGGACCCTGAACTTCATTAGTTTTACCATAAATCCATTCACAGCAACACTCTTGTTTTTTGAACCAAAAACCTTTCATTTTAAATATAATTTTATCAAAGAACACATACACATTGGTCATAAACAGTGTAAACACTTGTAGTGAAAAACAAGTATGCCTTGTAGCACCTCTTCCTCATTCCTGCTGCCAAAGGCAATTCCATTCCATTGCTTTACTTATTTTTCTGGAAACATTTCTCTAAATAAAATGCTTGTAATAGTTTTTCTCTTGGCTTATGCATTTCATTTTATATGTGTGTATGGTCCTGGGGATTGAATCCTTGGAGCATAGAAGTGTATCTCTGGCCCCTATTTTTAGTTTTTCAGACAGGGTTTTGCTAAATTCTCAGGGCTGGTCTCAATTTTGAGATTTTCCTACCTCAGTCTCTCATATTGGAGGCATAGGCCACCACAGCCAGTTTCTCATCAGATAACAAATCAAGGCATATGATCTATGTTCATAGTGATCCTCCTGCCTCAGCCTCCTGAACACTGGAATCACAAGAGTATTCCACCACACTTGGTTTAGTTCCATATTTTTTTTTTTTCTTCAGGCAAGGTCTATCTATATAGTTCAGAGTGGTTTTGAACTCTAGCCCAGGGTGGCCTCAAATTTATGGTGATTCTCTTACCTCAGTCTCCAAACTTCTGGGATTATAGGCATGTGCTGCCATGCGCAGCTAGTTCAGTAATTTTTATATATTTTAGAACGTGTCTACTGTTTACCTTACCTGGACCTCACAGAAACTGTAGGCCCTTTCTTTGAGGGTAGGAATAGAGCTGTCTCCAACACACTGGGTCTTTTGCAATCCAAGCATAAAGTTAGTATGGGTCTAACAAGCATTTATTGAAGGAACAGAAAAATTTGAGGTGTTAAATCTTTCCTCTTATTTGTTTATTTAGAGACAGGGTCTCGTTCTGTAGTTCATACCGGTTTTGAACTCGCTATGTACCCCAGGCTGGCCTCAAATTTACTGATCCTCTTGCTTCACCCTCCTGAGTGCTAGGATTACAGGCCTGTGTCACCAAGCCCAGCCCGATACTGCATTATTTTAAATGTACTTTTTTTTTTATTGGTACCGGGGATCGAACTCACGACCGCGCGCTTGCAAAGCAGGTGCTTATGCCGCTGAGCTAAATCCCCAGCCCCCGATACTGCATTATTGACAAGGCACAAAACAGCAAGAATGATCCATACAGCAGGATAAAGTGCATTTTCCCTCAAAACTGGGTGTGGGCAGTGTACGTCTATCTTCCCAGCGTTTGGGAGGCTGAGACAGGATGATCACTAAGAGTTCGAGGCTGGCCTGGGCTACACAGTGAGTTGAAGGACAGCCTGAACTACATAGTGAGACTGTTCCAAAAAACGAAAACAGAAGTAGATGTTTCCAAAATCGTTTTCACATGTTGGCTTTACATGTAGATGCCTTTCTAAACGACCGCTTGAATTATATACACTTGATTTTTCTAACTCAGTTATTCATTGGGAATAGTTTCAGACACTTCTTCAAATGTTTCACACTATCAGATGCAAAATATTTCGTTTACTTCAGGAATTCTTTTGGAGATTCTTTATAAAAAGTTAATTAGCAGCATATATTCTCTATTTTGGCGATTAAGATTGGGGACACTAGTATTAAGTTCGGCTTTCTAACAATGACTAATTCGCACACCATGTGTGCAGCGTTAGATGGCTGCTGGATACTTGCCAGCAACTAGACATCTACCACACTTCTTTCGGGTCCTTTTACTCTCAGATCACCCGCTTCCAGCAGGAGGCGGTGACCTGACCCTCCACGACCTCTTCGTCATGGCGCCCGCGGGGCGTCTACCAGGGGAGGGAGGCTTAGGAAGACGCTCGGGCGTGGACCTTCCAAAAATGGCGGCAGCCGAGCAGCAGCGCGCAGGGGCGGGGCTGTGCCGCCGGAGGTGGGGCCGAGAGGCGAGGGGTCGGGCTAGCAGGCTGGACGCTTCCGAATTAGGCAGGTCCTGCGCGCTTGCGCGGAGAGGCCCTGCACGCAGAGAGGCAGTGGCGGGGGAAGGCATCGGTGGGGCCGACAGGCGGGTTGAAGGAGGGAAGCGAGCGAGCGAAGTCCCAGAGCGCGCCGCGTCGGCCGGGTACCCTCCCCTTCCGGGCGTGAGGCGCTGTGAGAAAAGCCGAACCGAGCGGACTCCACCGGCAGCGAGACGTCGCTCCCGCTGCCCAGCCCGGCCTGCCTCGGCTTCGGCGCTCCGATCGCGGGGCCCGGCTTCTCAGCACACCCAGGTCCAGCCGCCCCTAGAGCCTGTCCCAGACCTTTAGAAGCCCCGGCGCCAGCCCGGGCCTCGGCGGGAGGATGACGGAGCTGCAGTCGGCGCTGCTACTGCGAAGACAGCTGGCAGGTGAGCGGGTGGCGGCGGGGCGCCGGGCCGCGGCTGCTGGCGCGGACAGCCGTGCCCGCCGCTGCTTCCCCTCGGGCTGGCGGCTCGGGGAACCAGGCCTGCGAGGGCGGGGAGCCGGCGGCTCGGGTCTCCGTCCGCCCTGCACGGCTGCCCACCTCCCGGAGGGCCCGGGGGTCGCGACCAGCCTCGGCTGTCGGACCGGGCCTGGCGCCGGCTGGGGTAGCCTCCCCCTCCCCCACCCGGCGGTGGGGCGTTGCGGGGGAGGGGCCGTGGGTCCCGGGCCGGGCCGACCCCCTCGGAGGGGCGGGTCCGGGCTCAGGTGCTGCCCAGGCCGGGGCCAGGGGCGTCTGGGCAGCTGCGAGTGCCCCGCTCGGGGGTCCCGACCGCGGCGGGCAGCGGGAGCCGAGCGGGCGAGGGGGAGCTGGGCCCGGGCCGCAGAGGGGAGGCGCGCAAAACTTCTCCCCGGGCTGCGTCGCGTCCGTGGAGTTGCGGCCAACAACAAAAGCGGCGGCGGGGCGGCCTGGGCGCGGGGGCACGGGGTCCGGAGCCTGGCGGGGTGTGGGACGCCGCCTCGCCTGCCTCCGCCTGGCACAGGTCCGGCTGCGCCGCCAGCTGGGGGAGGGTAGGAGCGGGCACTGGGGAGAGCGCTCGCTGGCCGGCTCGGGCTTTGTGCTCGCGGCCACTCCGGCCCCCCGCGCAGGCCCGCAGCCCCTCGGCGCTGCGCCCGCGCCGTCCGGCCCGGGGCGGCGGCCCGAGGTGCCTTCGCTGAGCAGCCTGCGGCCCCCTCCCCCATTGTCCCGGCCTCCGGCCGTTTGCGGCTTCCAGGTTGACTTTTTAGGGGGTTGGCTCCTACTCTGCGAGGACTGTGTGCGCGGAGCATGCGCGTTGGAGGCGTACGTGTGCGGAGTGGAAGGGGGGAGGCGGGTTGGTGGCTTCACAATGCCGCCCCACGTGCTGCCAGATTTAAAGAGAGATGAACCAGCAGTTACCCCTGCTGTCCAACGCCCAGCGTGTGTCATTCTCGGTCCTGGCGATCTTTCCCCTCCCCACCCTGCGCCAACAGTCTCTGGCCCTCGGCAGAACTTGGAGGCTGAAATGAAAAAATATCTTTGAAAGAGATTTGAGTGTGAGTTGGAGGTATTACTTAAATCACCTTTATAGCTTCTTAAGGAAAAGATTGTCGGGGAGTGTTACAGATTGTATAATATAGGTTATTATTAGACCATGAGCAAGCAGCTTTGGTCAAGCGTTAAAAGTTCTGGATGCTCAGGGGGAGTGACTTGAAGTAAACGGAGAAGTTCTAATGATACTCTAGCCGTCCGTCAGGAATAAATGCACAAGGAAAATCAATGAAAGAATACAAGTTTATTGCATCTTAAACTTACAAACACCCTTTTTCTGTGTCCCCCCCAATCCATTTTATTTCAAAGAGAAAAAAATAAAAAACAATTTCAAAATAGTTTTTTTGAGAAAGAAATTAAGTTCTTGTTTTGTCTCCTTAAGAGTTCTTTACTGTTTTTACTATGTGGCGAACTGTTAAATAGAATTTAAAGAACAAAATCAGTATTAAAAGAATACTGTTACACAATGGAAAAGACACATTTTTAGGAGGTGCAAAAGCAGTTGCGCAGTTACTAAGAAAGTGAAATATGACTAATAACAGTCAGTGATGGCAGTACCAGTATGTCAGAACTTTCCTGTTTGTGAGCCGGCGCTAGATTTTAGTGAGAACTACGTTCAGCTTACACTTTTTTTAAAAACAGTATTCCAAACATTGAAAAAACACTTTACTTAAAGCTGTTTATTAAAGATTGATTTTCTGATAGGTCAGTAAAGTATATTTTTTGGATGGAGGTTTTTTTTTTCCCCATTTTTTTTGGAGACAAGACCTCCCTATGCAGTTGAGGTTAGTATTGAACTCATTATATAATAATCCAAGCTGGCCTCAAACTCGCAGAGATCCTCCTGCCTCAACCTCCCTAGTGCTGGGATTATAGGCTGGTGACACCACACCTGATACAGTAATATGTTTTAAGGTAGAAGTATGATTTAATTTGTGTTTTTTTCCAAGCCTTACTTTAAAGTTACTTAGCAATTTTTTTTTTTTTTGCTTTGTTGATTAGAGATGATGGAACTGTTCTTAATATTTTCTTGATTTTTTTTTTAAGGTTTTTAATTAACATGTTCAGAATGCATGGCCCAGACAAAGCCAACGTAGTTTGTTAATTGAAATGCAGAAATACCAAGTAGTATTTGGGAAGACTCAGTTAACTAAAGACCTTGTTTTACTGTAGTAGTATATTGTTTGAGTTTTATAATTCTTCAGATATAATTTGAAAACAGGAATGAATGGTGAAATGTAATCTGTTCAGATCACTTAGATGAGCCTTTGTTAGGGTTGAAAAATGTTTTACAGATCTTGAAATGTATTGAATTGAGTAGATGGCACAAAACTCAAAGCCATTTTAGCTGCTACAGTTCCCAAAGTTTTCAACAACAATAGCTGCATTTATTGGAGTCCTAGTATGTCAGTGCTAAGGATTGAAATTCATTACTTAAGAGAATTTATCAGGTGTATCGTTTCATTGGTCACCATAGTGAAGAATATACTGTAGTTACTTTCAGAAGGGAACAAAATGGTTCCTTGGGTGCAGTTTCTTACATCTGTTACCAATGGTGTTTTGGGATGATTATTGTTAGAGGATCCTGTCTGTGCATTATAGATTGTCTAGCAGCATTCCTGGCTACCCACTCCATCCAGTAGTACATACCCTTAGTTGTGACAAAGATGTCTAAGCCAAATTGTCCCCTGAGAGAGAAAATTATTCCAGATATAAATAAAACCTCTGGGTTAAGATGGCTTTCTTTTGTTTTTTGTCCTTTTTTTTTTTTTTTTTTTTTTTTTTTTTTTGCGGTACCGGGGATCGAACTCATGACTTCACACTTGCCAGACAGGCACTTATGCCGCTGAGCTAAATCTCCAGCCCCTTATTGTGTTTTTGAGAGAGGTTTCACTATGTACTTAAGGCTTACCTTGAGGTCACGGTGTAGCTCAAGCTGGTCTGGAACTTGTGGCTACCCTCCTGCCTCAAACCCCGAAGTGCTGGGATTACTGGAATTGCCAGCACCCTGGGTTGAGGTGACCTTTTTTTTTTTTTTTTTCTTTTAGTTAGTTTGTTTGTTTGAGACAGGGTCTCACTATGCAGTTTGGGCTACCTTGAGCTCACTTTGTAGCCCAGGCTGGTCTCAAACTGCAAGGATCCTCCTGCCTCAGCCTTCTGAATGTTGGGATCATGCGCCACCACACCTGGCTTGGGTTAAGGTGCTTTAGTGAAGACCATTATGGCTATTATGAAGCAAGTAAGAACACCTAATAGGTTCTTGAAATTGGAAACTGTAGCTGGTGTGTTTCCTTTCAAGTATTACCAGATTATGATATTCCTTTGTGAATTCAGTAGTGACAATTCAACTTCTACAGTGCATTAAGTACTAAGAAATTCCTTAGCACAAGAGATCAGTTTTAAAAAGTATTTTAAAAAAATACTTTTGAAAATGTAGTTAAAACACAAGAATACAAAAAAATCAGTCTTTCTCTCCCTGGCCAGACCTTCTGTTCATGGGGGCTATTGTCATTAATAATTGTGTCTCAGGGGCTTGGTGGCACATTCCTGTAAGCCCAGTACTCAAGGCTGAGGCAGGAGGATTGTTTTGAGTTTGAGGCCAGCCTGGGCTACACACTGGGTTCAGGGCCAAACTGAAGCATGTTGAGAGAACCTGTCTCAAAAAACCAAAACAAACAAAACCCTATTGTCCCTTTCCAGAGAGGTTCTCCATTTATATGAAGTATTGTTTGTTTGTTTCTTTCTTTCTTTCTTTTTCTTTTGAGACAGGCTCTCATTTGATTTATAGTCCAGTCTGACCTCTGACTCTTGGTGATCTTTTTGCCTCAGCCTCCCAAGTGCTGGGAGTACAAGTGGGTGCCACGAGTATTGTTCACTGAAGACTGACATTTGCTAGGCACTTTGTTAAGTATTCCACCTACATCATCTCATTTAATCCTTCCAAAGAGGAAGTAGGTGTAGAGAGGTCAAACACAAGCATACAAAAAGTTGCTTGGTGCAGTGGTGTTGCTAGGACCTTCTTATTTTAGAGACTGTTTCTGTTTTTTTTAATTGGATACATTGTAATTAATAGTCACAGAGTTTTAAAAACTGAAATAAACTCAATTCAGTAACTACCAAAATTGGTTTTCTCATTTTTAAAAATTGTGTGTGTGTGTGTGTGTGTATGTTTGTTTAGGTTGGCCTTGAACTCATGTACCTCTGGAGATCCTCCTGCCTCAGCCTTCCCATATGCTGAGGTTACAGGCATGTGCCCCTATGCCCCACTGCAGTTTTTTTATGTTCTTGATGGTACAGAGGATCAAACTCAAGGCTTTTGCACTGAGCTGTTGCCATACTCACTTTGGAAGAAAGATCTTGCCAAATTGTCTAGGCTCGGTTTGAATTTGTGGTTTTAAGTCTTGATGTATATATCAAGTTTATTTTCTAACTTTGAAACAAGTTCTGTTTCTAAAACAGATTAAAACCTGTTTAATCTGTTTAAAAACAGATTGACAGCCAGACTGACAGACCAAAAAGATGTATAAAACACATAAAAGAAGCTGGGCATGGTGGTATGTGCCTGTAATCTTCACCTTAGGGAGCTGAGGCAGGAGCTGCAGCAAGTCCAAGGCCGGCCCAGGCTACACGGTGAGTTAACAACTAGCCCAGCCCGAACTGCATACCGAGAGCCTGTTTCAAAAACATGCAACAGTTACATTAAATTGAGGTATACTTCCTAAAAAGGACATTTTGGCCATTGTCAATTTAAGGCCAATATTCTGTGGAATTAAGGAAAATGTGTTTGAATATCATAGAGTTTTGGTGTTGGCAGTTAACTTGGGAGACAGAAGAGACGAGTTGTGCTTATTCTCCACCCGAACCCTACTACATTTTATCGTATGATTAACATTTTTAGGAAATAAGCTTTTTTAATAGCTCACTTGAGGGTGTTAAATTTTATTAAACATATTTTCATAGGCCTGCATATCCATTCCACATTTTCACAGATACTCTAGAACTACAAAGAATCTCTGTGCAATAGCAATAAAACAGTTGGGCTTCATTTACTGTTTTGTTGTTTTGGAGACAAGGTCTTACTATGTAGTACAGGCCAGCCTGAAGCTCACTGTGTAGCTCAGGCTGGCCTCCACCTCACAGTGATCTTCCTGCCTCAGCCTCCCCAGGGCTGGGATTGCAGTTGTTCAACATCATACTTGGTTTACTGTAAAATCTTGATGTAATCTGGAAAACTAAAATTTATGGCTTCTTGGCTTCTCATGTAAGTGATAATGGATTTCTCGTGTGCACCCTAATCTCTTGGAATCTATAAAAATACAGGCCAGGCATGGTGGTACACACCTGTAATCCTAGCACTTGGGAGGCTGAGGCAGGAGGATTGTGTGTTTGAGCCAGCCTGGACTACAAACCAAGATGCTGACAAAACACAAAACAAACACCCTGCCTCCAACAAGAAAACAATCAAAAAACAGATTGTTGGCCTGATACGCAGAGTATTAGTTCATATGTCTTAATGGGGCCCCCAAATTTTTCTTTCAGGGAGGTGGGGTGGGGTGGATTTTGAACCCAGGACTTTCCTATCTGTGGCCTGTCTCCATTTGAGAGAGGGTTTTACTTTAATATGAAGTGTACTGCTTTGATTTCACTGTGTATTCAAGTGCTTCAAACTTGGAGCTATCCTCTTGCCTCAGTCTCCGGAGAGCTGAGATATAGAAATGAGCCCCACTTTGAGACAGGATCTCCCTGAATTGCCAGATTGCTCAGATTGGGCTCAAACTTGCCATCTTCCTCTACTGAGCCCTCTGGGATAACAGGCATGTACCAACATGCTTGGATAATAATCCATCTGTTGTTTTTTTTTGGTCTGTTTGAGACAGGGTTTGACTCTGTGGTTCAGGCTGGTCTTGAACTCACTGTGTAGCCTAGGGTGGCTACACAACCATCCACTTGCCTCAGCCTTCCAAGTACTGAGTTTATAGGGGTGTGTCACCACACTCAGCCGAGTAACCAACCCACTTCTTAAAGCAGCATTGAGGTAACGGTGAAGCAGGTGGAACTGAGTTACACAATGAATACTCTAAATCCTGAAGCCTCTGGTCCGGTTTCAGTAGCAGCCCTGGTGTGTAGGCTATTCAAAGAGGACCCTTCTGCTGAGCGTGGTGCCACAGGCCCGTAATGCCAGCATTTGGGAGGCTGAGATAGGAGGATTGTCACGATTTACAGGCCAGCCACAAAGTAAAAAACCCTGTCTCAAAATGCAAACAAAGCAAAACAAAAAAAGTACCCTTCTTGAAAGGAGGAAGGGTCAGAAATATTTAAAGCCTTTCTATCTGCATTGGAACTCTGACATACAGTCCTAACTATCTTTCTCACAAAAGTGAAAATAGTTACTACTCTTCAGTAGTGGATTCTGACTCTGACTGTTGAGCTTAATACTAAGAGTGTGTTAACCCTCATATTTAGAAATGGAAAAAGGTCTCAAAGTAAGTTTACAGGACTGGAGATTTAGCTCAGCAGAAATAAGCGCCTGCCTGCCAAATGTGAGGTCATGAGTTCGATCCCTGGTACAAAAAAAAAAAAGTTCACAATGTATCAAACTAATTGCTTACCAGTTTGAGAATTTTATTTTCTGAAATCATTACACAACTAACTTTTGGGTGAGTAATTGAATTTTGTTAAGGTTAAGCAATAAATTACCTGTAAAGTCAGCACTCTAGGGTGAGAGGTCCAGAACTGTGAGATCCTTTGTCCAAAAAAAAGTGGTGGGGAGAGGGGCTCAGGGTATAGTTTATGGGGAAGACCCTGGGGTTCAATCCCAACTATCACAAAGACAAAACAAAGGATTAAACAACTTTTATGTGATAATTTGTTTTTCAGTGAATTTGTTATTTAATGAAATTTAGTTTTTCATATAAGTGTGAGAGTTTAATCCCCTTGCTAAGAGATTGAATCCAGGGCCTACCAAGCACTGGACTGAGCTATGTATCTTTAGCTCCTATAAAATTGTTGGAGATGAGGTCTTACTGAATTGCCCAGGCTGGCTTCAAATTTGAGACCCTCCTGCCTCAGCCCTCCCAGTAGCTAAGCTTACAGATGGGTGCCTTCATGTCCGGCTTGCACGGAAGTCTTTTGTGACGGTTGACCTTACTTCCTAAATCTAAAATACTGGGGAATATACTTACATTTGAATTGAACTCTACAGTTTAGTATAACCTATATTTAGTCAAAAGCAGTACCAAAGTATATAGTTTTATTATTACTTAACTTAAAAGTCAAAACACTATATTTTGTGCTTGTTCTGCATGTAATTGTTAAAAACTTATTACTAGAGTGATACCTAATATGGACAGCCTGATAAATCAGTGACTATGGTTATACTGTTGCCTTCTGACTCTTCACCAGTTAGGTGGTTGCATTAAGATGCCTTCAATCCTCTTTTCATTATGTGATCTTCTGTGCTTTAGATTTTTTTTGGGGGGAAGCATATCAACTTATGGTGCACTTATGGTAGTAAGGGTATGCCCTTCAAGCAGGAAAAATATTGTGTTCTTTTGTTTTAATAGGCTTAGTTCAATTTAGGATGAATACTGTGATATTTCTAAAGTATTGAAATATTTTTGTTATAATTTAGTTTTTTTGATAGAATCTAGGTGACCTGTAAGGATCTTTCATTTCAACTTTCATTGGTTTATAGCAAATACATTTTTCAGACAAGAAAGTATGTGCTTATGGGAACAGACTAGTTAAACATAGTGTAATTGTTAGGGTTAAAAGGATTTCAGGTGGAGCAAACATTTTCCAAATTTTGGTAGTGAACGTGAATTGTTAGTCTGTACAGATAAATAATAAAGTATAAAAGACATTAGATAAGATACTTAAATGCTAAAATATAGCACTTTTCTTACAATTAATTTTTTCTTTCACGTTTTCTTTTTTTTTCAGTCAGTCTTGCTTTGTAGTTCTCTGGCCAGCCTCGAATTCACGACGAGCCTCCTGGCTGCAGTCTCCTGAATGCTAGGGGATTGCAGGCTTGCATACTGACTGTGTCTGGCTGTTTCTTGAGAGAGGGTCCCATCATGTAGTTCCATTTGAACTCATTAGCTTAGGTCGGCCTCGAACTCAGCAACCTTCCTGCCTCACCCCCAAGTGGAGGCCCTGGGTACAATTCCCAGTGCCACCCAGGGGAGGAGAAATTGATCCTGCTGCACTCCTTTCTGCATGGAGCCTAGGGAAGTGAAGTGGCGGTGGATTTATGACCTGCCTGCCTTCTCTGTCAGCAGGTAAGCCCAGTCGCCTTAGTAGTCAGGCATCAGATAGCAGTTGTTTTTCTAAACAAAAACCTTAGTATTCAGGTTTAATTGCAGTGTTGGCACTTTGCAATAAATAAGTAGGTTTTGGGTTACAGTCTGGGCACTTGGTCTTCAAAAGCTTTGCCATTGCTGGCCTAGGATGTTTGTATGATCCTTTGATTTTCTCTCTCAACCTTTTTTTTAGAATCAGTCTAATTCTTTTTTTAAGACAAGTAATACAAATTGAGATATTCTAGAGAAAATAGTATATGTTTTAAAATAAATTTCTAAATTATACACAAACAGCTTTTTTGAAAAATTGGAAAAGCTGAAATGTGTATAACATGAGCCATTTCTTTGCAGCCTCTGTTAACTTTTTTTTTCTTTTCACTGTGTTGTTTCTTTGGTTGTTTGAGATGGGGTCTTACCATGTAGCCCTGGCTGGCTTTAAACTCCATCCTGAGTCTCCCAAAGTGCTGGGATATAGGCATGTGCCATTATGTCTGGCTTTTTTTTTTTTTTTTTTGGTACCAGGGATCAAACTCACAACTTCACGCTTGCCAGGCAGGCACTTAAGCCACTGAGCTAAATCCCCATCCCATGGCTGGCTTTTTTGTCTTTTTTTGTAAGCTGAAATTCTGAAAAGAGAAACCATTTTTTCCCCCCTCAGGTTCTGGGGCTTGAACCCAGGGCCTCAGGCATGAGCTGCATTCCCAGCCTCATTTCCCTGCCTTAATTTTGAGACAGGTCTCATTAAATTGGAGTCTTTCTGTTTCAGCTTTCCAGAGTGCTGGGGTTACAGGCGTGCACTGCCACACTTGGGTTAAGGCTAGTGTTTTGTTTTTCCAGTACTGGGGATTTGAACCTAAGACCTTAATAGGGAGCTATTATTTTAAATATCATTACACACTGTTTATTAAAAATTTTCCCCCAAAGCTCTGAGGTCTTCTGTACCTTTAGAAGGGGAACAAATACTGTTAGTGTCTGCCTCTGATATTTTTGAGTTTCTCATCTTTTTATGGTTTAGGATTCTAAACAAACACACACACTTTTGGTACCAGAGATGAACCTATGACCTCACACTTGCCAGGCAAGCACTGTGCTGCTGAGTTATATCCCCGGCTGTGTGTGTGTGTGTGTGTGTGTGTGTGTGTGTGTGTGTATTTCTTTTTCTTTTTCTTTTTAAAGATAGGGTCTTGCTTTGTAATGCAGGCTGGCCTGGAACTCACAGTGATCCTTGGGCCTCAGCCTCTTGAGTGCTGGGATTACAGGCCTGCGCCATTTTTGCTTGCCTTTTTTATTTTACAAAAGAGAAAAAACTTTTCAAAACAAGCTAATAAGAGGGTGACAATGTTTAATACATCGTGTATTGTTCTCCTTAAATTAGTTAGTATAAGACATTGGCATTTTATTTGTTCGAACAATATTAGCACATATCTTTCTTTTCACTAAGAGAAATTAGTATAACTATCTTGACTATGTATGTGTATGTGTTTATATACACACACACACACACACACACACACACACACACACACACACACACACATTGTTTGTTTTTTCCTTCCTCCTTTTCTCCATTCCTACATCCCAGTTTCTCTTGTTTTGAAGCTTCCAGTTTTACAGTATCTATTGTACATTTTGTATCTTTTTACTCTTTTAGGTTCTCACAATAAGATGTTTACACATGTGCCTCTGGTTTGTTTCACTTCTGAGTATGGTCTCCAGTTTCATCTATTTGCATATAAAAATCTCAAATTTACTCTTCTGTATGGCCGAGTAGTATTCCATTATATAAAATACCACATCTTTTTTATCCATTCCTCAGCCGATGGGCATTTAGGTTGTTTCCAAGATCTGGCTATTACAAATTGTGCTGCTATAAACATGGGTGCACATACATCACTGTGGTATGATGTTTTTAAGAAGGGGAGTAGCTGGGTCAAATGGAACCTCCAGTCCTAGTTTTACTGATTTCCACATTGATTGTACCAGTCTGCACTCCCAACAGTGTGGAAGGGTTCCATTTTCCCCACTCCCTGCCAGCATTTATTATTGGTTAATTTTTTTTATTTTTTATTTTTTGGTACCAGGGATCGAACTCATGACCTCACGCTTGCAAGGCAGGCGCTTATGCCACTGAGCTAAATCCCTGGCCCATTGGTTAATTTCTTAATAATAGCATTCTTTCTGGAGTGAGATGGAATCTCAGTGTCCTTTTAATTTGTATCTCTTGAATGAGTGATACATTTTTTCATATATTTATTTGCTATTTGTATTTCTTCTCTGAGAAGTGTGTGTTTATCACAGATGCTCATTTTTGAATTGGGTCTTTAAACCTGGGAGGTCTGATTTTTTTTTTTGAGTTCTTTATATGTTCACACACTTTCTTGAGGCCTTTTTTTTTTTTCTTTTTGAGACAGGGTTTTGCTATGCAGTTCAGGCTGGCCTTGAGGTCACTTTTTCCTCAGACTGGTCTTGAACTTGCAACAGTCCTGCCTCAGCCTCCTGAGTGCTGAGATTACAGGCATGCGCCACCTTGCCCAACTTTTGAGTCACACTTGCTGAGTTACCCAGGCTGGCTTGGATTGTGATCCTCCTGACTCAGCCTCCCAAAATGCTAGGCATATTCTACCATGCTTGCTTTGTATGTGTTTTGCGAAATTTTCTCTGTTTGTGTCTTTGGATTTTCTTGTGTCTTTTGAAGTTAGTTTAAAAAAAATAAGGTTTTCCTTTGGTGTATGGCTTCTGTCACTTAGCACATTATTTTTAAGGACTGATCACATTGTAGCCTAAGTCCATTGTTCTAAAATCATTTGTTGAAACATACCCTTTTCCGGTTGAATTACTTTGGAGCTTTATTGAAAACAGGTTGACTAATGTGTATGCTTTTCAGAGACTGTTGTGTTGACTCTGATCTGTGTGTCTTTTGTATTACATTGATTATTGTACAATAGTTCCTTGAAATTATGCAGCATCAGTCCTCCAATCTTGTTTTCAGTCTTTTAGAGTTTTTATTGACAGTTTGTCAGTTTCTACAAAAAATTGCTTTCATTTTGAGTAGACAAAAAATTATAGATTAATTTGGAAGAGAATTGATGTCTTCTTTCTTTGAACATAGTATAACTTTTCTATTTATTTTATTTATTTGTACCTGGGATTGAATTTATGACCTCATGCTTACCAGACAAGGGTTTGAACTGCTGAGCTAAAACCCTGGTCCCTAACTTTTTCATTTATAATAGGTCCTTATTAATTTTAGCAAAGTTTGTAGTTCTCCATGTTTGGATATATCTCCTGCTTGTTTTGTCCAGTATTCCTGAGTGTTTCTTGTTGTTTTAAAAAGATATCCCTGTAAATTATATTTTTCAATATAATCTACAAATTCAGTTGACTAGTACTTTGATCTTATAAGTTGCTACATTGAAGTATTAGATGTAGTAACTTTAAATTATTTGTGTATATGTAAATGTGTATGTTTTGGTTTTTTTCAGTACTAGGGGGATATACCTAGGGCCTTATACATGCTATCTTAGGCAAGCAGTTCTACTACAGAGCTGTATCCTCACCACTGTCTGGTAGCTTTCTAATATTTTCCTTAGAATTTTTTTATGTACAAGGTTTTGGTCTGCAAACAATCAAAATTTTTTTTAAATCGGTACCGGGGATTGAAGTCAGGACTGCACGCTTGCAAGACAGGCGCTTATGCTGCTGACCTAAGTCCCCAGCCGAATAATCATAATGTGTAAAAAAATAATAATCATAATTTTAGTTCTGTGTGCCTTTTCTTTCTTTTCTCCTATTGTCTATGGCTTCAAGTACATATTGCATGAAAGTGATAATGATTTCAGGTATCTGAATCTGGATCATGACTGCTGGACACTGTTTAACTCTGCTGAGCCTATCTGAAGTGGTCTGTCAGCCGCCTTAGCGCTAAGTTATCCTGGAAGTTTCTCCCTTTTCTTTTTCTCTGTCTGTCTGTCTGTCTGTCTGTCTGTCTGTCTATGTCTCTCTCTCTGTCTCCATCTCTGTCTCTCACTAGCTGGATTGAATCCAGGGTATTGACACTAAGCTACATCTGTACCCAGCCCTTTTTAAATTTTGAGGCAGGGTCTTGCTAAGTCACTGAATTGCCTAGTGTGGGCTAGAAGTCATAATCTTGCCTCATCTTTCTAGAGTGCTGGGTTCCAGGTGTGCACCACCACACCCAGCTTCTCCTAACTCATGTTTAAAGGCCTTCCAGTAGTCTTGTAAGCACCCAGTTGCTTTTCTTTTTTTTTTTTTGGTACAGGGGATCGAACTCATGACCTCACGCTTGCCAGGCAGGCACTTAAGCCGCTGAGCTAAATCCCCGGTGGTTTTTTTTTTTTTTTTTTTTTACCCAGTTGCTTTTCAAGACACCCAGTACACTTCTGTTTTCCTTCCCTGAACTTTGATTGATACACAGTGAACCCCCTGACTTACTCAATTTGTTTCTGAGGGCTGGTTGTAACCAGGTGGTCATTTGAAGGCTCAGGCTCCTCTAAACAGCCTTCAGAGTCTCTCTCCTGTCCATCTCAGTGTCCTTAGAGAGCGGCATTGGCCCAGGATTTCTCAGTTAGCCCCATCAGGAAAGGATGTTGTAGTGCAGTGCTCCTTCCAGAGCTCCGTAAGGGTGAAGTCTGTACCTGAGACCATCTGGAAGGAAGCATGGGCATCCAGCATTTGGGTCATAACTCAAGACTTTTGTCACAAGTTAACACTAAAATTCTAGTCATGATCCAAGTTGTTTGTGTGTCAAACTGGTCGTAACTTGAGGGTCTACTGTACTTTCATTTACTTTATATGGATCATTTTGAGTGTCTTTTGGGGGAGGTTTTTTTTTTTTTTTTTTTTTTTTTTGGTATCAGAGATTGAACTCATGACTTCACGCTCAACAGGCAAGCGCTTGAGCCGCTGAGCTAAATCCCCAGCCCCTTGGGGACTGTTTTTATTGGTCAGATAATAAGTAACTTTGGAATAAAGGAAACTGGCTAGTTTTCTTTTTAATGATTCTTTCATGATCTCACTTTTGAATGTGCTAGAAAGCATTTTCTTTGTAGGAATGGGAAGACGGCATTATCCCTAAGATAATATGGTTACATTATCTAAGAGTGATTTAAGTAGATACAGTGGCGCAACCATTTAATTACAAGTTTCTTCTTTCAGTCCTTGGGTGCACATTTTCAGTACTTTAATTTGAAGAGTAACACTTTTCAAAGCAAAGTGTTCTGTGAATGCTTTATTATTTGAAGTGTTTTTGATAAAATCTAGTTGTACCTGCCTTGACAAATGTTTCCACAAATGTTCCACAGTAGTTAGTCACTACTGTATGAGATAAAGTTTACTCATTTGTGCATTAGAAAGAAGATTCAAACATTTATAAGAATTGCCGTTGATCGGAAGAAGTAGCCTTAATTCATTAAGTAAATACTTGAATGTCTTTAATGTTGGGTTTGAGAGACACAGGAGAAATGTCTTATTGTATTTATTTTAGTTTTTGGCAGGACTGGGGATAGAACCCAAGGTCTTAGCTATGTTCTCAGTCTATTTTATGTTTTGTTTTTATGTTTTAAATTTTGAGATAGGATCTTGCTACACCAACCGTTGCCAGTTGCCCGGGTTGGCTTGAAACTGGATCTTCCTGCCTAGCCTCCCATGCACCACCATACCTGGTAAGAGGTTGCTTCTTAAGGATGTATGTTTGTGTAGTATAGAATACAATCAGTCTTATTGCTATAAAATAGAAGGAGCATATGCCAGGAGGAGTAGGGAAAAAACATCACTGTGATAGCTCCACTAAGACTGCAGGATGACTAAGAGGAGCTCGTCAGACATTTAAAAAGCCTGAGGTACCTGGGGAAGCTGAGAGAGGTTCAGAAGGGCCCTGGTGGTGCAGAGCCAGTGGAAGGGGCTGCCATTCCAAGTATTCCTCAGTTAGAAGGCCTCACAGGGCCTTCAGGAAGGTGTGTGTTCACCCGAGGTTTATTGTCAGTTGGTCATTTAGATTATATGTAGCTGAACTATAGGTACTTGGTCACTGGGTGTAGTTAACATTTCTGTGTGCATTAGGTGGATGAGGGAGAAGCTCTTTCTGTATCATTTAGATTCTTAGAGGAGTTTTTGAAAGCAGCTGCCTGCTGGCTTCCTCATCTCTCCTTTGGCGGTAGTTTATCATTGTTTTAGGTTTCTTTAACTGCTGAAGGGTAGGCAAGAACTCTGAATCTGTATTGAAGTGTGTCTTCACCGAAGTGGGCTTTGGTGTGCTGTCATTGCCAGCCCTACTTGCAGAGTATGCTGTAAGCAGCAGGCTGTTGAACTTGTTTTGGATATTGTAAAGCTGCAACGGTGTTTCTTTAAGGGAAACTTGCAAGAGTAAAGTCATTCTTTTAACATTACAAATAATTGTCTTCAGGCCAGGCCTGGGGCACACACCATCATTGCAGCGCTGAGGTAAATCAGGAAGATTGCTGTAAGTTCAAGGCCAACCTGGGCTGGATAGTGAGGGCAAGCCAGCCTGAACTGCATGGTGCAATCCTGTCTCAGAACAACAAAACAAAACAAAAAGTGTCTTCAGTCAGAAAAGAACAATTTTTCAGCTGAGTGTGGTGGCCCACATCCTGTGATCTAAGCACATAGGAGGCTGTACCTGTGAGTTTGAGGACAGCCTGGGGTACATACTGAAGACCCTGTCCCCAAAACAAAAGAAAAAACAAAGGCAGGGTGGTGGTGGTTTTTGCATTCTCAAAGTAGTTATCTGATTATGTAATCAGATTTTCATATTAGCTGCCAAAAATCTTGAGTACATTAAAGCATCATAAAAATTGTGTCTACTAGTTTAGAGCTGCAATTGTGGGCTATTAGCTTTGTGAATTTATAAGACTCTTTAATAGGTATCTTATAGTGCCTTTGTTCACCTGCCTGGCAAGCATGAGGTGAGTTCTAGCCCTAGTACCAAAAAAAAAAAAAAAAAAAGTGCTTCCCTGCCCCCGCTCCTTCTGTTTTGAGACAGGGTCTGGCTATGTAGTCCAGGCTGGGTTTGAACTCACTGTGTAGCCCAGGCTGGCCTCTAACTCTCAGAAACCCTGCCTCACCCTCCAGAGTGCTGGGATTAGCCCAGCTGCCTTTGATGTTTTGAGACCGGGTTTGGCCTCGTAGCTCTGAGATTATGCATGTGTGCCACTATACCCAACCTGAAGCACATTTTTGTATTACCAACTGCCTACCTTCCTTTCTCTCTCTCTTTCTCTCTCTCTCTTCTTTGCTTTTGGTGGTACTGGGGGCTAAACTCAAGGCCTTTGCAATGAATTTTGTCACCAGCCCTTTTTAATTTTAGGCTCGCCTTGAATTCACTATGTAGCTGAGGTTGGCCTTCAATTTATGGTGAGCCTCCTGCCTCAGCCTCCTGAGTGTTGGCATTATAAGCATTACCTACCATGTCTGACTACTTCACTTTTGTTCTTTAAAAAATCTTGTTATTTTTATTTTTGGTGTTTGTTTTTCTAGTTTCCAGTTTCTGTTATTTTGTATTTTATGTATCCTTGGGACAATTTTCCTTTCTTCTGGCAGACTTCTAGGGATTCAGAACCTTAATTATTCAAGGCAAATTTGAGCTTTACTACTGAACCATACTTACTTAGCCCAAAGTAGAATCTTTAAAACTAAATCCTGGGTTCTTTCATAGGAACTTTACCTTTTCTTTCTTGTATATGTCTCCTTCATTATATACGTTTTTTCTTTTTTTTCCCTCTTGTAGACTTTTTTTTGGTCTTTTTGAGACAGAGTCTCACTATGCAGTTCATGTTGGCCTTGAGCTCACTTTGTAGCCCAGGACAGTCTTGAACTCGGCATTACAGGCACGAGCCACCACGCCTGGCTCCTTTATGTACATTTTATTTGAGAGTTCCATTCTTTTCCTCATGTGTACGTAGTATAGTAAGTTTGTATTTTAAGAGTGTTGGGCCTTGTGTGTAGAGGTCCCCCCCCAAAGCCTCATGCAGTCATAGGTGAGGCTTTTTACAGAGGTGGCTGGATCTAGAGTGTGTGATGCTGGAATCAAGGATGTGTGATTACTGACTCGGTTCTTAGTTGGTTTGGCATAATTCTGGCGAGGATTGAGGGTGTTAAGTGCTACGCCTGCCCTAGGCCATGTAGCCTGCATAATATACAAGAGTCAGAAAGAGGACTAATGCACTCTCACCTGCTTGTGCTCCCACCTGGACTGTCTCTGCTCTGCGATGCCCCTCTGCCTGCCACCCTGCCTTGGAGCCAGCCAGCTATAGACTGAAACCTCTACAAACCGAGCCAGGTAAAGCTTTCCTCCTTTAACTTTGGGTGTCAGGTATTTTGTCTCACCAATTAAAAAAGTAAGACAGAGGGAAAGGATCAGTTCAAAGGGTTTTTTGTTGTCTCTGTGACCTCTTGTCCCTTGCAAGATAGTTGTTTCAGGTTGTTGGCATTGAGACTGTAGAGTAGGACTAAATAATATTTTTTAGTGAACTTCACGCTGTTTTCATTATCCTTAAAGTTATATTTCGTGCTTGTTTCTTTTTACATATGTGTTTTGCTCTTGGGTCTTTTTCTGGTATTTAACTAGTCTATCAGCATCCTGAAATTTCCATTCTTCTTACTCAGATTTCTCAGTCATGTATAATCCTTTTGTAGCATATAATCATGTATACGGCATATCCTGCTGAATCACCAGAGGGGATTATACATGACTGTCATAAACTTGACAGAGCGGTTCATAATAGGCATATAGAAAAGCTGGATGGACACTTACATAGTTGAACAATATACATATCCACAGTGTTTTTTTGATCAGTTTTTGGTAACTGGGATGGACATTCTGTTATTTTGCATCAGAATTGCTGAACTTAGCGTGATCTAATTCCAATACAGTCACTCAGAAAGTCACTAGCAGACATTTGCTATACATATGAAGTCTGTAGCAATCACAGGAATTAAATAGTACTTTTAAGTTGGTTGATAAAATCAGGATTTAGAAAGTTTTCTACAGGCCTTTCCAATTGGGCAGGAAATTTGCTAAAAATTACAATGATGTATTGGTTTTGAAAAAATTTGCCAGCACCACTAGTGTAATGATGATTGCTAAACTAGGAGCTTATGAGAAGACCTATACTGGTCATCTTTTATGTTAGAATAGACTATTTTGAGGCTGATAAAACCTTCCAGACAGCCTTTAACTCTCACTGGTTTAAAACACAAAAGTTTCTCATTAGATCGGCATGGATCTATGTTCACTGAGGTTACTCAGTAAAATAGCAGCCGCCCTGACAATTCCAGAGATAGCGCGCGCGCTCTCTCTCTCTCTCTCTCTTTCTTCCCTTGTGAAACAGAGCTTTTTTGTGTAGTTGAGGCTGGCCTTGAGCTGATAAGGTAGCGTACTCTGCCTCCAAATTCATGCTCATCTTCCTGCCTCAGCCTCTGCTGGGATTGCAGGCATGGGCCACCACACCCAGCTTCAGAGACTCCTTGAGGTTCTGCAGCAACAGTTAAATGCTCTTGCTACAAGTAAACATGGAAGCACTTCCATTCATAAATTACTGGCCACGTCCAGTCACGTGGTACCTCCCGACCACAGTGGGGCAAAGAAATGCAGTCTTTACTGTTTGCTGTAGGGGAAAGAATCAGAAATATTTGACGGCAGCATTAACGACTAACATTTATGTGCTCTGGCACATAAAACAATTCGGCACATTAGTAGGTACTTAGGAAACATATGTTCGTGTCGAATGAATTGCAGAGTCCATGTTGCTGCTTGCTTTTAATCTCTGAATGGACGTTAAGAATACCTGAGTGGCCAGTAAGTTACTATATTAGAAGACCTAAGCCAGTGATGGTGCACCTTTTAGAGCTTTCAGTGATAGCAAACAGCCCACTGTGGCACACGTGCCTTAAGTTCACCACCACTGACCTAAGCAGTCTTTTATGTATTTAATTTTTATTATTTGTGGTACTGGGGAATGAACCAGCACAGGGCTGTGAGTGTAAAAGTCAGGTACAGCTCCAACTCCCCTTACTTTTAATTTTTTTATTTTTTGAGGCAGGGTCTTGCTATGTCGTTTAGGCTGGCCTTGAACTCACAGTGTAACCTAAGCTGGCCTCCAACTTACTGCAGTCTCCTGCCACAGCCTTCTGAGTGCTGTGCTAGGTTGCCTGGGCTGGGCTTGAACTTTTGATTTTCCTGCCTCAGCCTCCCAAAGTGTGGGATTACAGGAATGTGCCACCATGCTCAGTTTCTAAACAACCTTTTTAATACATGAGTTTTTACAGCTGTGTTTGCTTCTTCAAGTAGTAGTGTAGTCCTTTTGTTTTGTTTTTGTTTTTGAGACATGGTCTCACTATGTAATCAGGCTGGCTTCGAACTCATACTGAACCTCCTGCCCAGCCTCCCCGAGTGCTGGAATGACAGGTATACACCACCACACCCACCCATCGTCGTCTTTTTCTCTATTCCTCCTTGACTTCTGTTGAAGCTTATAATATATAGTGATTCATCTGCTGTTGCAAAGGGTAATGAAAGCTGTTTTGAACATGTTTGGTATCTAATCCATATGTATAGGGTTATTTCATTTTTAAGTGTGGATACAGTGTTCTTATTGTTGATTAGAACTAACATTTGATGTTTACTGAATTAGGGTAAAGAATGATTTGTTTTGTTTTGTTTTTGTCTTTTTGAGACAAGGTCTTGCTATGCAATTAAGGCTGGCCTTGGGCTCACTTTGTAGCCCAGGCTGTTCTCGAACTTGCAACAGTCCTCCTGCCTCAGCCTCCTGAGTGCTGGCATTACAGGAGTGTGTCACCACACCCGACTAAGAATGATCTACTTACATTTACTTTCAGAGTGGTCCTCTTACAGAAGGTCGAAAGCACATTATGTGTGAGAAGCTGGGCACTGAGTCACGCGCCTCTTGTCCCAGCTCCTTGGGAGGTTGAGGTATGGGAGGATCATTTGAGATCTCGAGTTCAAGACCACTTGGGCAATGTAGTGCAGACCTCATCTCAAACATACAAAAGAGAAGGTGTGTGTGAAAGTTAAAAATTGGTCTTTAGGACATAAGATAGAACTTGGTCTTCAGATTAATGGTAGTTTAACGTAGTCATTTTTATATAGAGTAAATTTTTGTGTAGTAATTTTGAACACTGTTGCTAAAATATGAGTAGCATGTTTTAGAATACTGTTAGTAACACTAATGTAAACTTAGTTCAGGAAGTATAATCTTAAATTGTTCAACATTTTGTATGCAAATCATGAGAAATACCATTTCACCCTATGGTTCATTTTCTTAAATAAGGCTCCTTACGCTCATCTCTGCCTTCAAAAATGGAGTCACTAGAATCTGTTCTATTTTTACTTGTGGATCTACATACTGACAGCTGTCTCTGACTTCATGCTGTGAAGATCAACAAGTGATCATCTCCTGTAAGATGAGAATTGTGTAATAGGTGACTGTTAGAAGAGTAAACAAGTCTTACTAAGTTGGTAAGCATTTGTCCTCGTTGGTTTTCCAGTTAAACCAATGCATACCCAAATGTCTTATTGGTACTGACTAAACAAACTTCTGTAATAAAGTCAGTGGCTAGCAGATTGCCTGATAATTGCTAGAAGCAATCCTTTTTTGTAGTGTTATTGAAATTTTATTTGTCATATGCTTAATTTTAAAACTAAGGGATCAATGAAAGCAATATATATGGAATATTTGCAAGTTATTGGAAATAAGCTAAGATGATGGATTAAGAAAAAGTCTTGGGCCGAGGTATAGCTCAGTGGTAGTAATGTGCTTGCTTTTCATGTAGGGGGCTCTGGATTTAATTCATTTTTTTTTTTTTTTGTTACCGGGGATCAAACTCAGGACCTAGCGCTTGCCAGGCAGGTGCATATATGCTGCTGAGCCTAAATCCCCGGTCTCTGGATTTGATTCTTAACATTGCAAAAATGGAAAAGTTTTACAGAGAAAAATTATGTCTTAATATTTTTTTATAAAAATGAAAGTGGAGCTGGTTGTGGTGGCACATGCCTGTAATTCCAGCACTTGGGAGGCTGAGGCAGGAGGATCACTACAAGTTTGAGGCCAGTGTGCGCTACAAAAGTGAATTAAAGGTCAGCCAGAACTGAACTACATTGTAAGTCTCTGTCTTAAAGAAAAGCGAAGTTTTTAAAACCCATATTGAGCAACATTTAAGCTTTGCAGACTTGATTTGAAAATGTTATTGTTTAGATTACCTTTTGTTAAACATTTCAGAGAAGACCCAATGACACTTTTTCCTCCCAAAAATAGAAATGAACACTAAGTTACTCATTATGGGGCTAGAGCTTTCTTGTATTTTTTGCTGACCATTTGATACTGTCAACTCTGCTTGTCTCCTCAGGGTGTCTGGCTTTACAAAAGACAGTATGGGACTGACTGACTTTCTTTCAGACAGCATTGTTTTGATTTTTTGAGACTGTCTCACTATGTAGTTCAGACTGGCCTTGAATTCAGTAATCCTCCTGCCTCAGCCTCCTGAGTGCTGTGGTTACAGATGTGTGCCACCACATCTGGTATCCATATTAGACTTTTAATAATGAATTAACTTACTTTATGTAGAATTTAAATGTTCTGATAATTGTATTTGCAAGTTGAAGTTTAATGGTTATTCTTGGTTACATAACTGCACATAATAAAAACATTCGAGTTTTTAATCATGGGAAGTTTTTGTTTTTTTTTTTTTTTTTTTAATCTCTTTGAGACAGGGTCTCCCTATGCAGTTCAGGATGGCTTTGAGCTCACTTTGTAGTCCAGGCTGGTCTTGAACTCACAAGGATCTTCCTACCTCAGCCTCCCAAGTGCTAGGATGCCAGGTGTGTGCCATCACACCTCACTTGTGGGAAGTTTCTGAAGGTAGTTAAATTATCTTGTATTTTTGCACACTTCAGCTCACATCATTTTTATGTTTTTATTTTTTAGATAGATATGCTCAACCTTTTATTTTTACTTTTAATTTTATTTAAAGTTACAGCATTTTTTTTCAGAGTCTTGTCTGCCTGTGACTTTCCAGCCGACTTTTCTTTTGAATCTGTGGCAAGGTAGGTTCATTAAATTGGAGTAGATAGCTATGTGGTATGTTGTCTTTTTAGTTGAATAGCCAGTTAGATACTGTACATTGACTCTAAAATACTCTAGAATGTATACCCGCCCCCATCCCAGAAGAATACCCAGGGGATTTCGGGAGGATTAGCCACAGGGGATAACATGTCCTGCTATTTCTTACTAAAAAGAACCATGGATCTCTGGAGAAATAACCAATTGTAAGTGTGGGACCAGACACACTGAGAACGTCTCGTCATACCAGAAAGCAATGATCAGTGATTACTGGGGCCAGCAGCTTCCCACTTGAGACGTTGTTCACTGGGATGATGTGCACAAATTATGAAACATAGGGACCGAGTAAGCAGCCTGTCGCCCTGGAAAGTGACTGTGGTGTGGGGAGCCGCGGCCACCCCAGGGCGGGGAAACCAGAAGCAAGAGCGTCTCCTGAGATCTGCGCCATGCTGGAACTTAGGGCGCCGAGCCAACCAGTAAGCAGCCTGCCGCCCTGGAGAGTGACTGTGGTGTGGGGAGCCGTGGCCACCCCAGGGCGGGGAAACCAGAAGCAAGAGCATTTCCTGAGATCCACACCATGTTGGAACTTAGGGCTCCAAGCCAACCAGTAACCAGCCTGCTGCTTACCGGGTGGCAGGCTTAGAATCAAACATACCACATCCCCCCCACCCCAACAGTTGGGATCCAGGGATCTGGTATCTCTTAGGAGGT
>PVJX010013367.1:10148-47735 GCA_004027295.1 Dolichotis patagonum | reverse complement strand
CGGGTCCCAAAGGGACAGCCTGAGATGCTGCTTTCTGGGAGACTTCCTGGGCGTGAAGGGCGGGGCTACGGGCCCAAACAGACCCAGCCCAGATGCCGATCTCCAGGCAGTTCCCTGCGGATGAAGGGCGTGCTTACCAGTCCCAAAGAGTCGCACCGAGATGCAGGTCCGCACAGACTTTCGATCCAAACAGCTCAGGCCACTCTACGGTCCGGGAGTTTCGGGTCCCAAAGGGCTGATGACCTCTTTCTTCTGACTATAATAGGGATTGAGCCTAGAGTCTTTGTGCCAACCTATATCTCCAGCACCACCCCACTTATTTAATTTTGACATAAGGACTCTTAAGTTACCCAGGCCAGGCTTAAACTTGTCATCCTCCTGCCTCAGCCTCCCAGAATGCTGGGATTACACGTGTGCACCACCACACATTGCTTCATTATGGTGTGTGTGTGTGTGTGTGTTTGTGTACTAGAAATTGAACCCAGGGTCTTGTGGGTACTAGGCAAGTGCTTTCCATTGAATTATACCACCATCCCTTATTCACAATTCATAATGATATAAACAGTACTTGATTAGGTTGCTCTTAGGATCATGGTTGGCTAGTTGTTGGTTATTTCAATATAGTATTAAAAGCATATCAATGACCATGTTTTAGTTTTTTGTTTTTGGGGGGGTGGTACCAGGAATAGAACTCAGGCCCTTGTGCTTGACAGGCAGGCACTTATGCCACTGAGCCGCATCCCCAGTGATCATGTTTTAAAAATTAGCACTTAGTTTCTGATTTATCAGGAAACCACATATTATTTACTTCCATATTCAGATTGTGAGAGATGAGGTAAGGTTCTAAAGGAAAAGAGAAATGATATCTGATATGATATATTTGATTCTTAAAGAATAAAGTATACAATAAGGTTTCATGGTTGCAGGCCACTAAACAAACTTATGCAGAAAAAAGGAATGTATTGGAAGAATAAGTAGTTTGCAGAACTGATGGAACAGCCTGAGAACCAAGTTTAAAAATCAAAAAAAGAAAAAATCATAGCCAAGCTCTGGCTGTAAGGTGAAAGATTGTGAGTGTGTGTGTGTGTGTGTGTGTGTTTGCTGGCAGTAATGTTCCTCAAAACTAGGTTTCAAGTACTTATTTGCATCACTTTGCTAGGTTCAAAGTCTAGGAGGAATGCCCACCGAACCAAGTTTTATGCTGTTGATCACGCTGTCTGGCATCAAATACAGCTATCTTCCAAAGTCAAAACTGGGATCACTATTCCAAGATTCAACAAAGTAACAAATAGATACAGTAGTAGCACTAAATACAAAAATATCAGAGATCTACCACCCATCTGTTTGTCTTATTGATATTTTTGTACATTGTTCTACCCACATTCATCTATTTTAAATGTTTCTTCCTGGTAGTACCATAACCCTCAAGTCCAGGATCTCAGCCTTGTCTTCTCTGACTCTGTAATGACCTTGTCTCAGTAGCTTGCAACTCAGGCAAAAGTATTACCTAACAGTCACCTCCATACAAAATAATAGTATAGGAGTGAGAAAATAAGAAAGTTAATTACATAGGCATGCAGGCCCCAGTGAGAAAGGAAACAGAACAATATTTTGCAAGCTTTGTTGACTAGAATCACCTGAACTTGTTGAAGTCTGGAGACCTGTTACAGACCAATAAAGTCAGAATTTCTAGGCTAGCATATGTCTATCAGTATTTTTTGTGTCCCAAACTTCTCTGATGAAAAATACTGTTAGTTACACACAGTTCTTAGTTCGCTACAGGTCATGAATCTCAGTGGTTATAACTTCTCAATACTACCCTGTTCCCTTTCCCTTATGTTCAAGCAGCGCCTCAGCTGATCAGATTTCTTTATATGCTCGGTGCCCAAGGATCTGAACAGTGGGTAGTCTCGCCTACATGTGAATAAAATAGTCCTTAATCTTTATAGTCCAACATGATGCTTGAAGAACAGGGTATGGTGAAAAGGTGGCCTCGGAGACCCCCTGAGTACTCATTTCCCTGGTCCTCAGTGTCAGTCACTCCAGCTAATTACGTGACCACTTTTTCAAATCTCCTTTCCTAGCGGAATAAGCTAAAAATGGCCGGGTGGTAATCCAGTGTCCAATTTAGAGAAAATGATATTGTCTCTCCTTGTGGAAGGATTGCTCTAGGTACAAACATTGCCACACTAATAGAACCTGGCATCCTGGAGGTGGATGGCAAAAGCAGTAAAAGTTGGAAGACTATCACACTTGAAAGCTAGTGGATTAGCCTGCTATAGTGTCTTGGATGCGGAAAGGAGGCTCCTAGATTTTAAAATATATATTGTACAGTAAGATCCATAAAACAATCTCAAATAGAAGTCCGGGAGATTAAAAACTATTGAAAGTATACACAGCAGAATCAACCAATGTGAGAACAATATCAGACACTGAAAACAGGAATGTGGTTGGTGATTCACTAGTGATCAACTAAAATAGCAAGGGACCATGAAAAATAAATCTAGCAGCTGCTAGATGATGCAAAAAAAGACAAGACTTTTGGACTCAATGAAAAATCAGAAGATGTCTATAGTGGTAATAGCAGAAAACTTCCCACGCATGAAAAAAGAATTTGGTGTGTTACAGCAAGGTAGCCAGATATCAGAATATAAGCATCAGTTCCTAGAGCTCCAGTTCCTTCACTGTGATACAGAGGGCCTAGTGACTTCCACACACCTAGAGAGCTGCACTAATGAGAGGTCAAGGCTGAGGCCCAAGCAGTTCCTAGCTAACATCAAACAAGCCAGGAACTCTAGATGAGGAGAGCTGACAAAAGAAAGCAAAATACACAGGCAGCATGTCAGATTTAACAGTGAGATGTCGATCCCTTTTCTACTCTGCATTCTCCTGTCAGTAGAAGGGTATCAAGAACTGTTAACTTACTTGGAACATGAGGACTATGTCAGTGTATTTTCTCACCTCATTCCAAAACTAACCCTTCAGTAGGGTTGTCCGGCATCCCACAAGACCACCTCCTGGTGTTAGAAGGCTTGATAAGGCTGTGAGTCCAGCAGTTAGCAGTTCCCTGCTAGACATCTTCCAAAGGAAAAAAAATGGAAATTTTTGGTAAATAGTAATGTCACATGGGATGTTGTACTGAGTATAAGGGATTCAGTAAATCCACAGATGGAGGGCAGCAGGTAAAAGGACAAAATAGGAAAAGCAATCCAAACCCAAAATAATTGTCTCTTCCTCTAAAGAACAATTTGCCACCTTCTGCATGATAGTAGAATCATTGCAATCACATGGTCATTGCAGTTGATAAGCAATGATGCTCGTTAAACAGTCCTAAAGACTTTTAAAAGTATATATATATATATATATATATATATATATATATATATATATATCCTTGCCTCCATGGCTGTGTTTAGTTGGCCCACTGAGCAAATCACTGTGGTGCAGGAGGTAGGCTGACGGATGGCACAGTCACCATGATAGGCAGCACTTCCTTTGAGAATGGCTTGAGTCTAGTGAGAGAACACAGCAGAAGTGGTGGGCTGTCTCTACTGAGATCAGATCACAAAGACTGATGACCACTGAGTGAGTTTTCTCCCTCTTTGGTTCACTCATACCAGTTGCCACGCTGTGAAATAACCTTTGGAGAAGCCCACCTAGCAAGGAACTGAAGGAAGTCTCCAGTTTCAAAGCCTACAGAGAACTTATTCCTGCAATAATCATGTGAATGCCCTGGAAACTGATCCTACCCCTAGTTGTGCCTTCAGATAAAATTGGATCCTCCAGCCAACAGCTTAATAGCAGCCTCACTTAAACAGAGTCTAAATATCAGTACACCTAACCACCAGCAATTAATATAGAGATCTTGTTTTGACTAACAGCCCTTCCTCCTCCTGCAATGGGAACTTTTTTTTAGGGACCTCAAGGGGACCTAAGTGTTCTCTTGATTCAGGACCACTTTCAAGTGTCTTGTTCCAAAGAACTAACTCAAAACATTCATGTTCCCAGTTTCTGATCATCTGCTTAATCCAGTCACTGCTTACGAAAGGGGACCAATCTTTATCCTAAGCCTCATCTCCTTCCAGACAAAGTATGCAGAGCAAACTAAATTCTCTCCTTTCCTCTCTTACCACCCCCACCCAGCCCATTTTACTCTTCTTTGAGGACAGCTCTATAATAAGGCTTTGAATGCTAAAAGCAGCTCATTCCAGGTAGGTCAATTTATTGACAAAGCTGTTCCCAATTCAGCTTTTTCCTCCCCACCTTCTGCCGCGGTTAACAAGGACCTCATCATTAAGCACTAAATACAAACTGAAGTTCGAAAGTATGACTTTGTTTGTTTGGAGACAGGATCTTATTATGTAGTTCAAGCTGGTTTTGAACTCACTATGTAGCCCCAGCTGGCCTTGAATTCATGGTGATCCTCCTGCTTCAGCCTCCCAGTGCTGGGATAACAGGAAGTTCAGGCATGTGAGCTACCTGCTAAGGCAAACTGCTTGAGTTTGGGTTTTGGCTCTATTCTGTATATACTACTTCCCTAGTGGAAAGGCTCATTATCTATGAGAATCAGGTAATTCTCCATAAGAAACTCAGACATATAACATGGTCAACAACTCCCAGGAATACAGATACAAAATTCCAAAACTCTAGAGGCTCCTCTGATGTTGTGAAGACCTCCCCCAGGTTGCATTAAGCAGCTTAACCTACCATATATTCTCTAAACCAATTGAAACTGTTGGGATTCAAGGGCCAGCTGGCAGAGCTCCTTGCACTGCAAGCTGGAGCAGATGGAGAGCCTTCTCTTGTGCTGTACCTCACTCACAAATGTCACCTGTGAAGTTATTTGCCCAGTGTGTCAGGTATGAAGATGAGGGGCTCATCGAAGAGGAAATATTTAAAAAAGAAGGACAGTGAGGCAAATGCAGCCTATTACCAGATCAAAAGAATACTATAAAACATGTTCAATCTTTGTGTCCTCAATCTTCTAGCCAGGTGTGGTGACACACAGCTGTGATCCATACACTGGGAGGCTGAGGCAGGAAGATCACTGTGAGTTTGAGGCCAGCCTGGGCTACATAGTGAGTTTAAGGCCAGGGTGAATTACATACAGAGTTCCTATCTCAAAAAGAGAACCACACACACACACACACCCAAAAACTGAAAAACAAGGGCTCTTCAAAGAGACTTATAGGGCTTGGGATTTAGCTCAGTGGCTTAAGCTCGTGCCTGGCCACCCGAGGTCATGAGTTTGATCCCCGGACAAAAAAAAAAAAAAAAAAAGAGAGACATAGCCTCAAACTGGAACTATTTCTTCACCTAACTTCAACTATGACTTTTTTGTTTGTTTGTTTGTTTACAAAAAAATCTGGAATTCCAGTCATGGAACAACAATTTAAATAATAAAGTCCTAAGAATCTTTTTAACTCATTAAAATTTATTTTCAAAAACATTTAACAGTGTGAGAAAATTCAACATGATTTAATGTTTTTGTTTGGTTGGTTTTTTGAGGCAGAGTCTCATTATGTAGTTTAGGCTACCCTTGAACTCATTATATATAGCCCAGGCTGGCCTCAAACCCAGTGATCCAGAGTGCTGGGATGATAGGGGTGTGCCACCACACCCAGCTCTAACTCAGTATTATTTTATTTATTTTGTTTTTTGAGACAAGGTCTTGCTGTGTAACCCAGGCTGGCCTGTAACTTCGGGCAGTGCCTTCACTTGGCCCCACTGTTAGAATTACAGGAACCCAACACCACACACCACCTTAATTTTGTGGTACTGAGGACTGAATCTTGGGTCTTTATACTAAGCTTCACACACACACCCCCTTTTGAGACAAGTCTTGCTAAACTGCTCAGGTGGGCTAAAATTTGCAATCCTCCTACCTTTGGCTCCCAAGTGCTGGGATTGCAGGGCTGTGACATGAAGCCTGGCATATTTATTTTAACTGTATAAATTTGTGGGACATAGTGTAATAATCTGATACAGTATATGTATCCAGCATGTAATGTTCAACTAAGGGTAGTTAACATCTCTATCGAAAGTTTTTAAACTTTATTCACATGTAATCATTGTATAGGGCACAGTGAACTATTTCACTACATGTATATAACATACATATATCAAATAGTTAACATTTCCAGCTCCTCTGTGTTCACAACCTTTGAATGTCTTTCAGTTATTCATAAAATATACAATAGGAGAACGATACAGAACACCAGAACTTGTTAGTTCTATTTGTGGTTTTTTTTTTTTTTTTTAAGCCGATCGGAATATGCGATGGTGATTACTAAACCAAGCATGCTGGCCCATACTTGTAATCCCAGCGCTGGGCTGGCGGAGGTCAGAAGATGGTAAGCAGGACAAACTGGACTACAAGAGACAACCTGTCTCAAAAACCGAACATCACTCTTGTAATCTTAGCACTTGGGAAGCTAAAACAATAGATCTCAAATTCGAATCGCTCCCGGTCCATTTAGAGATCTGTGTAAAAGAATAAAAAGGGTGGGGAGTAGTAGAACGCCTTTAGGTTCCACCCTTCAAAAAGAAAATTTAAATAAAAAATAGCGATTACTAGGGACTGAAAGCGCAAGAGAAAAGAGGCACAGAGGCGTAAAGGCGATTCCGAACCAGTTTGGGTGTTTAACCAAGGCAAAGCGCGCAGCGGTTCTAGAACACAACTGAGCCGTTCCTCGCCCCGTTTCTAGTTGGAGACTACGCAACCCTTTTTCTAGTTGGAGACTACGCAAGCGCAGATCACAAGCGCAGACTACACGAGCCACGCCCCCCACCGGAACTACCCGTCCCGCCCACCACCCAGCTGCGGGTGCGCAGGCGCCGCCAGGCTCGCATCATGACCGTATTCAGCCTTTCGGGTTTCTTTGGCCGAGTCCACGCCACCGCTTGGGGAGCGGCAAGTAAGGCACCCGGTCGGGTCGGGGTCGCAAAGGTTCAAACACTGCCGTGGAGTAAGCTCTGTGTGTCCCGACGCGCGGCGAGGACTATAGAGCTTTTCTTTCTGGCTGGACTAGTCGTACTGCCCGCTTTTTGAGGCTGCGCCTGGATCCTGAGGTGAGACCGGTACTTCCGGCCCTCTGACCTTTTCCTTCCGCTCTTGGCCCTCGGCCGGAAGTGCCGCGCCGGCCTGTTATCTTTGTAGGGGCTCGGGGCGCGCAGGCTTTGTGGTGTCCCTCGGGGAAATGCTTCAGGAGGCCCGTTGAAAGTTGGAGTCACGCACGTGTTTACTTCTAAAAGGGTTCGTGACCGTTTACTGTATTAAAGAAAAATTCAGAAGTGGGCCAATGGCAAATTAGTATGCATAATAAAAATTATGGAATTAGTACAGAAAGCATGCTTGCTTTCAGTAGAAACCAGCTCCTTCTAAACCATTCTTGTTGAACTCCTCAAGATGTCACTTAGCAACCCACAGGATGCTGAGCTTGATTTTAATTACAACATCCCTGAAAAGTTAGGTTCCGTATGTATGTAAGTCAAAAACATGATTACTGGCTTCATAGTAAACTGCCTGACTTATGTGCACTTTGTTTTACTTTCTATGGCATTTTCCTCAAATGCGTATTACTGTATTGTAAAAATGAACATTATAGAAAGTGAACATCTCACATTATCCAGGCTTACAGTTATGTTCAGTCAACGCCCTTTGTTCACCAACTTGAACAGTTATGAAATAGTTAATACCGAAAATTTGCAAAGTGCTTGTATAAGTTATGAAGCAAAAGCAATGTTGTGAACCCATTCTCCAGCTTAAGATAATAGACTATTTCCTTACTAACGAGCTGCTTTGCGATGCAATTGTGGAAATGTGTGCTTTTTTTTAATCTCTGTAGAAATGGTTTCATATAGTTTTGTGTTTATTTGCTTTTCCCACCTAATACTATATTTTGAGATTGAGCTGTATCTCTGTGTCAGATTGTAGTTATTCAGCCGTGGATATATGGTACATTTTCCATTTTCCTTCTCAGTGGACCTTTGAGAGATCCTGGAATCACCAGGATTGGCTGCTGTACACTTTGTGTGTGTTACCCATGCTTAGTGTAAGGGGTGGGATTCCTGCTTGAGCCTCACAATACCGTACCAAGTTACTAAGGCATTTTTTTGGCCCCACTACCAGTTTATACCGACTTTTATGTGCAGTGCATTAGAGTGCTTCTTGTTCCACGCACTTGACAACACTTGATTTTGTCTCAAAGTTTAATTTTTGGCTTCCAAGAGAGTGGTAAAATGATATCTCCTGATTTTGCTTTTTTCTTTTTTTGAAACAGAGACTAACTGTGTAGTTCAGGTTGGTCTTGAACTCACTACGAAGCCTGGGCTGACCTCAAATTCAAGGCAGTCTTCCTGCCTCAGCCTCCAGGTGGGCACCACCATGCCCAGCTTACTTTTTTCTAATTAAACATTTTTCACATTTCTACTAGTTTTTTTGTGTGAGATATCTCAATTTTCTTTCTTTGTTTTTTTTTTTTTTTTTTTTGGTACTGGGGATTGAACTCAGGACTGCGGGCTTGCAAGGCAGGCGCTTATGCCACTGAGCTAAATCCTCAGCCCAATCTCAATTTTCTTAATGGATTTTTTTTTTACCTTATTTATGTTCTTTATGTATGTTTGTTAACTTTTTTTTTCCTGAGCACTGGGAATGAATCCACGGCCTTGTGTACGTACAAGTTAGGTAGGCACTCTACCACTGAGCTGTATCTCCAGTCTTCACAAACTTTGTTAATTATATGCCCAAGCTGGTCTTCAACTTTTGGACTCAAGTCATCCTCTTGCTGTTTCCAAGTATATATTCACAAATAAATATATAGTATTTATACTATATATAATATTTAGTATTTAATACTATATAAATTTAATACTATATAAATTTTATAAATTAAATACTATATTTATTTAATACTGTATAAATATATAGTATTTATTTGTGAATTTAAAAGAAAATTATAGGAATATGTTGAGAATTTTAAATTGTAAATGTTATATATTTTAATGATGTCATTGTCTTTTCACCCCCATTTTCTGTGTGTCCTTTTTTTGAAGTGAGGAAGTAATGTATCCCACAAAAACAGCATATGACTAGACTTACATTTTTTTGCTACCTATCTTTTTAAACTATTTTATACACATTTATACTGTGAATTCTGCTGTGTGAATGTTTTACTTTACCATAATAAAATACCTGAGGCAGATTAATTATTAAAGAGATTTATTTAGCTCACAGTTAAAGAGATTCAAGGGCACGCCATCCTGGCAGTGGTGGGAGCACATGCAGGAAGAAAAATCAAATCTCAGAACAGGAATCTAAGAGGTTCCATCATAGCTTTTTACATCTGCCCACCCTTGCTCCAGACCAGAAACTGGCTCCCCAGGGCTTCTGCTATGCTTTGCACTTTAGAGATTCTGTCAGTTGCCACATCAGCACTCCGAGGCCAATCTGTGACGTGAACATTCAAGGCCCACAGCTAAAGACATCTTACTTTTTGTACCTTTGATCTGTCACACTATTAACTAAATTTTTTTTCCCTTTTTTCTGTTGGTTTGGAAGACATGGCTTGGTTCTCCTGTATTAGTTCAAATATATACTTTAAAAAGTTTGAAGTAAATTAATATTCTGCTGAATAGCAGCAAGCTTAAGAGTGCTGTGGATTTGCTCATTCCCCTCTGTTTAATTGTTTGCCTTGTCTGGTTGATTCATTCTTTTGGGGTTAAGGAGTTGTAGTTCTCATTATCTCTTTCTAGAATGTCCTTCAGAATATTTCAGAGTGCTGGTTTGATGTTCATGAATTTCTTTAGGTGTTCATTGTCAGGGAAGTATCTTATTTCTCCATCAATTTTGAAAAATAGTTTTGCAGTGTACATCAATCATGGTTGGAGGTTGTTTTCATTGAATGCTTGAGATACCTCACTGCAAACCCTCCTTGACTTGAGAATTTGTGTTGAGAAGTCTGCTGTACTTCTGATGGGCTTTCCTTCATAAATGACTTGTTTCTTTTCTTTAAAAGTTTTTAATATTCTATTCTTGTATTGAATTTCTGGGGTCTTAACTGTTACATGCCTTGCTGTAGATTTTTTTTAAATCATGGCTAATTGGAGTTCTATATGCCTCACTAATCTGTATATCAAATTCTTTTTTCCTGCTTAAGGTTTTTTTTGTTTTTGTTTTTGTTTTTGTTTTTTGAGACAGGTTTCACTATCTAGGTTACACTGGCCTTGAACTCATTCCATAGCCCAGGCTGGCCTCAAACTCATGGTGAGCCTCCTGCCTGAGCTTCCCAAACACTGGAATTACAGGCATGCACAGCATACCTGGCTCTGCCCTGATTTCTGTGAACAGGTTTTTTATGTCATTTGTGCTATCTCCTGCTTTTTCATTGACTCCAATCAATCTTCTGTTATTCTCTGCATCATCTAGTAGCTGCTAGATTGATATGTTGTGGTCCCTTGCTATTTTAAAGAAATTTTTCTTTTCATAATCACTAACCACAAACCTGTCCTCTATATAATATTCTGTGCTCACATTAGCTCATTCTGATACATACACTTGCAATGGAATTTTTCATCTCCTGGATATCTAGAGCCTCGTTCATTTGCTTTGTTGTTACCATTCAGAGAGTACAAGTGGGTGACTTTGCATTGTTCCACCTCACTGCCCCTTGGGTTTGCCTTTGCAGAGCTGAATGGTTGTGGTTGTATTCTGTTTAACTGTCTTCTTGTTTTCTGTTTTTTCTTTTCTTTTTAGTTTAATTTCTAGGTTGATGCTTGTAAATTCCCTATAGTGAGTTGCTTTATTGCTAGTATTTAAAACCCTTAGGAAATGACTCCTTCTCAGAGATATCTTCCAGGTATAGCTGGATTTTGGGTTTTGAGTATGTTGCAACATCCTATCTCTTCAGTTTGTGGGGGATAAGAAGTTCCTGTCTCATTGGCCTTTGGTCCTGGATTCTTTGGTCCTGGTCCACAGTATTTTTTACTATACTTAGGTAATCTTAGTCTTGAAATACCAGGAAAAACAGGTGCTTAGAACAATTATGTCATTTTGGCTAAAGTGGTACAATCAGCAATAGCAACAGCATCAAATACAGCCTAGAAAATGAGAGACCAAGGTAACCATTAATTTGCCGCATTTAACTGTATGAAGTAGATTTATGTTTATATATTATAACATCTAAAACAAACCAGAAAATTATATGCAGTAAATAAGTCCTTATATGTAAGTTTTACCCTTAGAAGAGAAAATTTAAAAGGGGTTAGGGAAACAACAGGGAAGTAGAAGAGGAAGAGATTAGAAGCAAGGTTGGAGGACAAAGGGAGATCTTGCAAACTTTGGGAAATGGTGCAAAAAACCAGAGGGAAAGAGAAGGGAGAAATAAAATGAAAAGTAAAACAACAAAGAAGCTAGAAACCACATTCACAATATAAAAACAAAATCAAACAGTGAAGGAGAAAACAACAAAAACAAGAAAAGACAAAGAAAAATCCAGTCCACTTCTAAGTTTGTCTCTGCTATTACTGGTAGACAGCATGTGGAGACAAGAGTCCAGATTTGTGTTGATTTATCCCAGCAAGCCAGCATCAGGTTTATGGCAAGGTAGTGGATAATTTCAGTGAGCCTATACCATTATTTCCTTGAAGTTCAGGCTCACATTCTGGCCATGAGGCTGAGACCAGACCCATTCATCCTGCAGACATCAGCATACTCCAAGTATGAACTCAGCTGAGAGCGGCTAGATGGACCCAGCAGTTGTTCTGAGTTCTGAGCTTATTTGGCTGCTAAGGTGACTCCCAGCTAATTGCTTTCTCCTACTCATCTCTAGCTAGTACGTTCCTTCACATCCACTGTTCACATCTGCAGCTGCATTTCTCTGTGCAAGCTTCTGGTTTTGCCAGGGTCACCCTGTGTGTGCAGGTTTGAACTGCTCCTCCCACACAGTGAGTCCCAACTCAGGCAGAAGGCTCTACCTGCTGCCTTCTCCTCCTTCATTGAAGTTTCTCTCTGTGCTCTCCCTGGGAGCTTCAATTCTCACTTCAGATTCAGGGCACCCACTTCTCTCCTTCTTGTCTTCCTCACATATTGGGAGCTGCTAAGTACAAATGCCTTAACAGGAGTGCCCTAAGGGCCCAAAGCACCTGAGAAACGCCCCGAGGGCATGGAGTGCTGGAGGTGAACAGGTGTTCCACCAGAACATGGGGCGTAAGAAGTGAGCTTGTTAAGAAAGGGGCATGGTAGGACAAGTGTATAAGTAAACACATTGCGACAGTTGAGCAGTCTCTTCCTCCCATCTGGAGGGGACCCCAGCTGTCTGTCTGTTTTTATTTTTTTTATCTTCTCATCGTTCTTCTCCCTGGGAACTTAGAGACCTCTTGCAAACACTGACACTTGTTGCTATATTCCAGTGTCTAGACAGCAACTTTCAGAGAGACTGTTGCTTACCACTCTACTATCTTCTTGAAGTCTTTCTATTTTGTATTTTGAGACAAGGTTTTAGGTCTCAGGCTGGTCTCTAACTTTTAATCCTTCTACCTCACCCTCATGAGTCCTAGGATTATAGGATATGACCACTGTGCCTGTCCTATTTAGCCTTTTCCTTGAGTTTGAAATTTTATTGTATTTCTAAATGTTTGTGTCCATCTTGTTTTCTTTCTTTCTTCCCGGCCTAACCATTTTTTTACTCTCTTATTACTCATTTTTTGCTTCCTTTTTATTTTTTTAACTTTGTCAATTAGGTATTTTATATTCTGGATTCAGTATATAGAGTCTTTAGTCTGATTCTACTATTGTTTGTTGATTCTGCTCACTCTTATCTGTGAGTAAGTAAAGACTTACATTCTTTACTGGGATTCCAAGTGTGGGGCATCCATGAGCCATGAGTTGAGAAAATGTCTCTCCTCCAAGGATTTGCTTGGAAGCAGAGTTTTAGCCTTGCATCCACTTTATAGTAAGATGCTGCCTGGGGTTTGCATTATGCAGACAGTGTGCAGTGAGGTCTGAGCAGAACCATGGTCAGCTGTGGTCTGACAGTCTCAGAGGGGCAGCTTTTTTCACATCTCCACTCAGAACTAAGGTTTCCTTCTTCACCTGTTTTTCCCTTAACTAGAGGTTCTCCTTTCTCAGTCCTGGGACTTGTAGCAGAAGTCACCTGGGAGCATGTTTAAAATGTAGCCTCAGCACAATTCATAATGGCATTTTTTTTTTTTATTTTAAAGAGAATAAAACAAAAGAGGGCAGAACAAAGCAGATCAGAACAGGACAACATAGGCAACATAGTACTTTACATTAAGACAACTGGACATTAACAGTAGCTATCACAATATCTCTTTCTCTGCTATAATTGAGCATAGTTTCAAATACAATAATATCAAACATAACGAAATAGTATAAAACCATTCAATGAGTGAAAGAATTACAAGGCATTCTGAACCGAATAACAGAGAATGATCAATGGGTACTATAATACTCATTTTTGATAAAACAATTTTGTTTATACTATCACACATATTCAAATCCCAATAAGACACAATGTGATAGATAGAACCAATGGTAGTAGAAGAATAGAAGCATGGTAGGACTTCTAAGAAGGAGGATATTAAATCAGCAATAACTGTCATAATGTTTTGTTTTCTTCAAAACAGCTGTTCATACCATCACACATAATAAAGTCAAACAAAACAGAATAAAACCATTCCAACTGATGAATGAAAACATTGAAAGGCTTCAAAGCTATGAGATGGAGACTCATGTTTACCATAAAATCTTATATACTCTTATCAACTCTCATAGTAGGGAGACCATACAGTGTTTACACATGTGAGTTGGGTTTATTTCACTTACGAGTATGGTCTCAAGTTGTGTCCATTTATTTATAAATATCTCAAAGTGATCATTCTTTATAGCTGAGTAGTACTCCATTGTATAAAAATACCACAACTTTTTTATCCATTCCTCAGTTGATGGCCACTTAGGTTGTTTCCAGGATCTGGCTATTACAAATTGTGCTGTTATAAACATGGGTACACATATATCACTGTGATATGATGTTTTCAGATCTTCTGGGAATATGCCTAGAAGCGGAATAGCTGGGTCAAATGGGATCTCCAGACCCAGCTTTTTGAGGAATCCCCAGACTGACCTCCACAGTGGTTGCACCAGTCTATACTCCCACCAACAGTGCAGAAGAGTTCCTTTTTCCCCACAGCCTCTCCAACACTTGTTGTTGGTAGTATTTTCTATCCTGGCCATTCTTTCTGGAGTGAGATGGAATCTCAGTGTGGTTTTAATTTGCATTTCTCTCATGACTAATGATGATGAACATTTTTTCATGTATTTATTTGCCATTCAGTACATGGGACATTCTCTAAAATAGACCATATACTAGCTCACAGAATGTATTTAAGTAAATGCAAAAGAATTGAAATTATCCCATGCATATTATTGGATCATAGTGCCATGAAACTAGAAATTATTGATAAAAGAAATTGCAAAAAACCTACAAACACATGGAAACTGAATAATACACTCTTGAGCAATCAGTGGGTCACAGGAAATTAAAGAAGAAATTAAACAATATCTACAAGTAAATGAAAATACAAACACAATTTACTGGACTTTGTGGGATGCAGTGAAAGCAGTCCTAAGAGGAAAATTTATTGCATTGAGTTCCCATGTCAGGAAAACAGAACGAACACAAATAAACAACCTGATGCTACAACTCAAACATCTAGAAAAAGAAGAGCAAGCCAAGCCCAAAGCCAAAAGAAGGGAGGAAATTATAAAGATCAGAGCAGAAATTAATGCAATAGAGACTAAGAAAACAGTACAAAGGATCAGTGAATCAAAGAGTTGGTTCTTTGAAAGAATAAATAAAATTGATAAGCCCATGGCCAATCTTATTAAAAAAAGGAAAGAAAAAACTCAAATTCTTGCAATAAGGAATGAAAAAGGTGAAATTACTACAGACTCGGTGGAAATACAGAAGATCATCAACACCTATTTTAAAAACCTCTACTCTCATAGGTTCGATAACACTGAAGAAATAGACAGATTCCTAGATACATATGAACTACCAAAGCTGGATCAGGAAGATATAAAACTGCTGAATAACCCAATTTCAATTAATGAAATTGAAAATGTAATTAAGTCCTTGTCTACAAAGACAAGTCCAGGCCCAGATGGATTCACTGCAGAATTCTACAAGAAATACAAAAAAGACTTGATTCCAACACTCCTGAAACTCTTCAATGAAATTGAAAGATAAGCAATTCTTCCTAAGTCATTCCTGGAAGCAAATATCACTCTAGTACCAAAACCAGAGAAAGACCCAACTAAAAAAGAGAACTATAGGCCAATCTCCCTAATGAACATAGATGCAAAAATTCTCAATAAAATATTGGCAAACAGAATGCAGCAAATCATCAAGAAGATTATACACCATGACCAAGTGGAATTCATCCCAGGAATACAGGGATGGTTCAACATACACAAATCAATAAATGTAATCCACCATATCAATAGAGCCCAAAGTAAGAACCACATGATCATCTCTATAGATGCAGAATGGCATTTTAACAAGAGCCCTAGGAGGTCTGTAAGCTTCTTTTACATCCTTGGTTCAGGCATGTGAACCCTTGACTCCTGGCCTTCTATAGTCTTTCTGCTTTGCTCAGTTTAAGAGACTTATCACCCGCACTGGCCTAAAGCCATACACTCCAAGCTCTAGGGCAGAAAGACACAAATTGTAGCAGTTTTGATTAAGTGGGTGTTTTTTTGTTTTTGTTTACCCAAATGGGGGACATTTTAAATTTATTGTTACTTACAGTGTCTATGTGATTTAGAAGCATTCTGCATATTGAATTAGTCAGCTTTCTGGCATTATAACGAAATCCCTGAGAGAAATCAACCTAAAGGAGAGAAGATCTGTTTGGTTCATCGTCCTTTCAGAGGTTTTACTCTGTGGCTGGCTCCCAGGAAGAAGAAAGTTGCTTGCTCCTGGTAGCCAAGAAACAGGAAAGTGGGTAGGGAAGAAGGGGTGGGGACCAGACAGTCCCAACACCTGTGATCCAGGCTGCTCCTGTCAACCAGGCCTCACATCCAATTTCCAGCCCCTCCAGTGACATCGTCATCCTGTGACCTTACCAGATTCCTCCAGATGCTGTTAGAGCACTGTTAGAGTGCTCTAACACTCTAGAGTGCTGTTAGAGTGACCCAGCACTTCCTTCCTTTCAGCCCCTCTGTGGCCAAGCCTTCAAGGCCATGGACCATTTGGGGAATAGTTTGGATCCCAAAATGACACACACTTCTCAACCTTTAGATACTGTATAGCTGTAGGATTTTAACATCAAATTTATCAAACTGCCAAAACCAGAAATTCTCTGTTGTTATAGTTTGTGCATAAGGGTGTGTGTGTCCTTTAGTGATGCTTCACTCTTTGCTTTTATTATTCCTTATTTTATTTCATTTTGTTTTATTTTTTGGTACTGGGAATTGAACCCAAGACCTTGCACTTGCCGTGCAGGCACTGTGCCACTGAGCTATATCCTCGCCATATTTCTTCTTTTAGAAGACATCTCCTTGTCATCAGTGTACATGGGAATACAGTCCTAAATACTCAAGCCCAGGAGCAGCCCGGCCACCTCTTCAAGTGGAAAATGCAGCTTTTGGTGGTTTATTCTTTCTGTTCCTGAAAAGTGGCTTCCACTGTGTCGGCCCTAAGGTAGTCTCAGGTCTGCCAAGGAGAAATGGAGCATGCATAGTAATAAAGTTCCTGCTGCCGAGCACCTGCTATGCCTAGGCAGAGCTGAACCAAGGCTCCTGGGCTCACCTCTGGCTGTCCACTGATCCTTCGCATCTGATAGGCCTTTTTTTATGACTGTCCACCCTTAAAACTACTTGTGTGTGTCTTCCTATCTCAACCTTTGTCAGGCTGATGTACATGGACTAAATATTATCATTGAGAAACTCACAGTACTTAGTTCCTTTTTTTTTTTTTTCTTTTGGTACTAGGGATTGAACTCATGACCTTGCTTGCCAGTCAGGTGCTTATGCCACTGAGCCAAATCCCTGCCCCTCCCTTTTTTTTTTTTTTTTTTTTGAGACAGGTTCTTTTTTTTTTATTTTAAAGAGAATAAAACAAAAGAGGGCAGAACAAAGCAGATCAGAACAGAACAACATAAGCAACACAGTACTTTACAATAAGATAACTGGACATTAACAGTAGCTATCATAATATCTCTTTCTCTGCTATAGTTGAGCATAGTTTCAAATACAATAATATAAAACATAACACAATAGTATAAAAACCATTCAAAGAATGAAAGAATTACAGGGCATTCTGAACCGATTAACAGAGAATGATCAATGGCTACTATAATATCTCATTTTCAATTAAAAAATTTGTTTATACTATCACATATATTAAAATCCCAAAAAGACACAACATGATAGAACCAATAGTAATAGAAGAATAGAAGCATGGTAGGACTTCTAAGCAAGACGATATTAAATCAGTAATAACTGTCATAATGTTTTGTTTTCTTCAAAACAGCTGTTCATACCATCACACATAATAAAGTCAAACAAAACACAATAAAACCATTCCAACTGATGAATGAAAACATTGAAAGGCTTCTAAGCAATGAAATGGGGAATCATGATTACCATAAAATCTTATATACTCTTACCAACTCTCATACTAGGGAGACTATACGGTATTTACACATGTGAGTTTGGTTTATTTCGCTTATGAGTATGGTTGAGACAGGTTCTTGCTGTATAGTCCAGGTTGTCTTGAACACAGGATCCTCCTGCCTCAACCTCTAAGTGTAAGGAATCACAAGGGTGCACTGCCATCTCAGCTTCTTAGATACTTTCAGTGGTCTGTGTCCTGGTATGTTAATATTGCTTGGGACAGAAAACTGTGTTTTATATATTTCACTCCTCGTTGGTATCTTTTGAAACTCGATAAATGTGAATGTATAAACGAGAGACCGGTAAGTAAAATGACTCAACTTTTAAGCCGAGTAAATGAACAGCTTATTTTTTTGCTCTGTCCACTCTGCCAGGGTCACCTCTCCTCTGTGATGCTTTGAGGAGAATCGGTTCTTCACCAGGAGGGAAGTCTGAGCCCACCAAACCACCCATCAAGAAGCCCACGCTGCCACTAGGTCGTTTTGATGCACCTGAAGGTTCTCATGTTGAACAGGAGCCTCTGACAAGTGAGTACCATAATGCTTCTTGCTTCATTTTGGATGTGTCTAGGAAGATGTTTTAGTCAATGAGAAAATAAAAAAAAGTTTGAAGAGCACTCCTCTAAGCATGTTACTTTGAGTCCTCAGCAAGGCTGTCCCTTTTACAGCAAAATGAGAATTAACCCCTTTCTGCTGTGAAGTGCCTTAGGCAAGAAGACACCAGCAGAGGACACCAGTACCTCTTTTTCTTCTGTAGGGTAATTCATTATTTGGTAATTCAGTAAAATATTTCAATTTATAATAGTTTACTGAGCCCAATCTAATAACTAGGCCAGTCAGCCAAGAAGGTGAGGATTTTTTAATAGTTGTCATGGAAGTTTTTCAGTAATTTTAGCACCAATGAAGGACCTGGATTCAATCCCACAAAAAAAGACAAGGGAAAAGATGGAGGGAGAGGCCAGAAGCCAGTGGCTGCGGCCAGCAGCTCATAGCTGAAAAGGGCTGGGGGCTAAGCTTCTTCCCCCGCAGCCCTCAGTTGCAGTGCAGCCCTGCTGGTGTCTGATTGCAGCCTTTGAGACTGTGTCAGCCTTCTGGCTGCTGGAACTGTGAGGTAATACACTTGAAGCATTTTAACCAAAATTGGGTGATCACATAAGAAGAAAGCAACAACCCAAAAATAAAGCCTCATGTGTATGTTCAACTGATTTTTAACAAAGGTACCAAAGTCATTCAGTGGGGGAAAAGCCAGTCAGCCTTTTCAATAAATGATGCTAACAAAACTGGATATCCACATGCAAATGAAGTTAGAATTTATCATATATAAGAATTAACATAAAATTCATTAAAAAACTAAATTTAAGAGCTAAAACGATAAAGCTCTTAGAGGAAAATATTGAGAGAAATCTTCATATTGGGGTTAGCATTGATTTCATGGCTATGACACTAAAAGCACAAGCAAATAGGACTTCAAAATTAAGAGCTTTTTTTACATCAAAAATCATCAAAAAAGCAAAAAGATGGCCTACAGAAAGAGTAAAATAGGTGCAAATTATATAAAGTTTGCAAAGCAATGACAAAAAAAAAAAAAATCCAGTTCGAAAATCAGCAAAAGACTTGCATAGACATTTCCCCACATAATATAGACAAATAACCACCAAGCACATGAGAAGATGGTCAGCATCATTAATCGTTAGGGAAATGGAAATCACAGTAAGGATGGGGTATCACTTCTCACCTGTGAAGATACAGAAATGAAAAGTAATGGGCGTGGGGTATTGGTCAGCTAATACACGGAGCATAAATGCATTGGTACTATAACCAATCATCCATGGGTGTGCACATTATTCATGGTAGCAAAACAGGTGGAAACAACCCAAGTATCTATCAGCAAATGTGTGGATAAAGGTGGTATGACATACATAAGTAGAAGACGTTCAGTCATAAAAAGCAATGAAGTTTTGATATATGCTATAACGTGCACCTTGAAATACTGTGTTAAAAAAAAATACTGTGTTTAGTGAAATAAACCAGACACAGGACAAGATTTTAAATGATTCTCCTTATATCAAGCACTAAGAGCAGGCAATTCATAGAGAAGAAAGTAGAAAATAAATGATCAGAGACTAGAAGGAGGGGGAAAGAGAAAGTTAACTTCTAATTGGCACCGATTATATTGAGACTGATAAAAAAAAACTTGATATAGTGCTGATACAATATTGCAGCTGTGTTCAGTATCATTTTACAAATAGTTAAAATGGTTAATGTGTTTACATACAGAAGAAAGCTGCAGATTTCACAAGCTATTCACCAGTGTGACACAGGTAGGCATTTGCCTTAAATTTTGAGTGGCTTGCATTCATGCTGAACCTGTTACTCTGTGGAAACCTCCCCCACCCAGCAGATGGTTTCCAGCTGTGGCTATATTGGACCTGTCCACAGCCCTGCCAGTATTCACTGTTGCTTCTGGAAGTGTCCTCTTTGTTTCTGTTGTGCTTTCTCCAGCTTTCCACTCTTATTTCCTCAGTTGATTTCTTCTTGGGCTTATGTTTAAATTCCTGGGCCTTTGCCTAACATCTAAAGGTGGGCGTTGCTGGGTCTCTATCTTTACCATGGCAGCATGCCTGGGGATCTCATGTCTCCCTAAGATCATTTTAAATACAGTGCATGTTTGCCAGTTCATGCATTCACTCCTCTGGTCAGACCTCTCCTGACCTCACTGTCCTTTCTCCAGTTGCCTCCTAAACACCTTTCTTTACATATTCCAAGTATCTCAAAATTAATACTTCTCAAACTAAACTTGTTTAACATCCAGTGTTTCCCTTCTTCTCATCTCTCCCTCCAGCACAACCCCATATCCTCCTCTTCCTACCAGAATCCCTCGACATCAGCCGAGTCACCCAAGCCAGAAATCTGGGCTAACCCTTCATTCCTGCCTCTCTTGTCTTCTCTATTCAGTCACTGACCCAGTCCTTTTGACTATTCCTTAACCACTTTCAGAGCTATCCCTACTAACCCATTCTACCAATAAAGCCCAGATTCAAGCTCTGGGTAGCTCTTTCTGTCTCTGACTGTTTCCTTCCTTTTATTCTTGTTTCCCTGCCTGTAGTATGTACTTCATTCTTTAAAACAAAAGAAAAACTGTATAGGTTGTCTCCTTGCAGAAAGTAGATCTCATTTTTAAGAGGGTAAAGGAAGATATTTGTAGCTTGGCACCCTCTTTGATACAAAGATGAATGCAAAGATGAGACATATAGCCAGCCACGAACAGAACATCATGTCATAATTAATGTGACAGACAGAAATGATCAGACAGAGTTGGACAAAAGAGATGACATTTGAACCATAGATTAAAGGAAAACTAAAATCTTTATAAAGATGAAATATGACAGGGAGATATTTTCCAAAAAAAAGGAACATGTGAAAAAAGACAAAGGTCCCAGAACATTACACATGCAAGACACATCTAAACAATCTGTTTGGCTTCTAATCAATGTAAAGTTAAAAGAACAGAGACTAGAGAGGTTGAACTGTTAGGTTATAGCATCAGGGCTTTCTGTGGGCAGTGAGGGAAGCATTAAACATTTGGATGGAGATTATTTTAGTCAGCTTCATTAAAGTATCTCTAGACAATAAGATCCACCTACTTTAAATATATGGTTCAGAGAGTTTGAACAATGTTTAATCAAGTATACAACAGCAGATATAAAATTATTCCATTCCCTAAAAAATTCCATTGGGCCTGTTGCTTTTTTAAAGGATTTTATGTAAATGAAATAATGCAGTGTGTTGTCCTTGGTGTCTGGCTTTCTTCACTTAGTGTGATGTGGAGAAGGGATACTCTTTTAGGAAGATAGTTTAGCCTTCTGGGCGGGATCAGCTGGGGACATGACAGTGGCAAAGCAGATAAGTTAGAAAATTTTATTGTGTTAGTTAAGAATGGGACACTAAGAATATGAACCAAGGAGGTAGTGGTGAAAATAAAGGCTTTCAGAAAACCTTTTCAGATTGTAATAAAGGCAGAAATTAAACATGAAAAAGAAGGGCTCTGGAAAGATAGGGGTTGTGATCAGAGAAGAGAGCTCAAGGTGTGGGATTTGTAGAAGGAACATACTAAAGAGATAAAGTCCAAGAGGATGGCAGCCATATAGATGAGGGTGATTAGGAAAGGGGGTTGAGGACCATGGGATTCACTAATATGGATATCAGTGCTGCTAAGGGCATTAGAAAGAGATGCACTCTGAATGACACATTCATGCTGTCTTAAAAGATAGAATGATCTTTGAGTTTATTATAGACTGGAGAAGAGCACTTGGCAAGTGAACTGTGTGGAATCAAAACCAGAAAGCCTGGAGAGGTTTGATGATAGTCAGGGGCTAGAAGTAGAAGTAAGGCCATAAGAACCCAGAATGCTCCACCCTGGCATTGTTGAAGGCTGGGGTCTTACTGTGTTGCCCAGACATCATCCTGATTCAACCTCCTTAGAATGACTGGGGCTACAGGCACACAGCACTGCACCCAGCTTCCTGTGTTCTTTCTTCCCTCATATTTTGGACTAAATTGTGCACCCCGACCCACAAATTCTAACTCCTAGTTCAAGGTGTTTGGAGATGGGCCTTTGGGAGATAATTAGGTTTAGGTGAGTCCTGAGTGGAGTCTCATGGTGGGAATATTGCCTTAAGTGAAGGGGCACTCCTGTGCTTGCTGTCTCCCTCTGCCATGAGAGGCCTCAGCGGTGGGAAGGGTCTATCTGCAAGCCCTCACCAGAATCTGACTGTGTTGGCACCCTGATTGTGAACTGCTGCTGGTTAAGTCACCCAAATGAGGAATTCTGTTAGAGGCAGACTATAATCCCAGGGAGTCCTGAGGAACAGAGATGATCTCCCCTACGCAAGGCCTTTAGATGAAGCCATAGAGCCAAGGGAGCCAGCTTGCATTACACAGGGAAAAGAGAGTGACAGTGAGAGTGATAGAGAGTTCCTCGTAGTACGATAAAAGTAAAAGAATGGACAAATACTTGGAAATTTTCAAGGTGAATTGTGTATTCTCTTTCTTTTGTAAAGGGAAGGGCTATGTTTGCTTAGTCACATGATTTTTAGTTTTCTAAAGAGACCCTGTTTAAGAATTAAGGTTCTTTTCCAGGAACCAGTTCCTCTCCCGTTGTTAACATATACAGAGCAAAGCAGTATGTGGTTGATAGCTTGGCTGAGGCCAGAGGCTCTACCACTTAGGAGCACACAGGGCCAAGCAGCTTGCTTCACCTGTTTTGTCTCATTTTTTCATCTACAAAATGGTACATTTTTTTCTATCTTGGGGCTCATTATAAAGACTAAATAAATTAACATTTATTATTAAGTGCTCAGAATTGGAAGACAAGGGTTGTGGTACATGCCTGTCATCCCACCGCTCCTGAGGCTGAGCCAGAAGGATCACTTAGGCCCAGAAATTTGAGGCCAACCTTGGCAACACAGAAAAGTCCCATTTCACAAAAGAATAACATCAGAATTTAATAAATAAATAAAAGCACTCAGAATTGGGCCTGCCTCATGTTGGAAATGATAGCCCGAACACCCAGTATTAAGAGTGTTAGTTGCAGTTGTATCCATGACAGGATCAGCTAATCAGTTGCTAAAGCTAAAACCCCATGATAACGAACAACGGTCCCCATAGCTAAAATTAACATCCTATGTTAATTTTAATGTTCCTTCTACAAATCCCACACCTTGATGGCACCATGCTAGAAGCTTTCCATGTGTTAACCTTGTTTAATTCTCAGCACCACTGGACAGGTATAATTGCTCTCTCCATTGTACTAAGAAGAAAATGGAAGCATCAAAGTGACTCCTTCCAAGTACTCTTGTTTCAGAGTCTTCCAAGTTCAATGATTTCGACTCTGTTCTCCATACCCCTTTCCTTCTACTCAGGGCCAGCAGCATATATGAAGCTATTTCCCAGACTGGGGCCTGAACCTACTCCAAGAATTTGAAGTCACCAATGTGGTGGTAAAGTTGGCTGAATATGAAAATTGCATCCTAAATGAGTTCTCAAACTTGGGAAAAAGAGACACATTTACAGTTGAATTGAAGACTGCACAGTGACCTGCTCAGTTATATCTAGCCTATAATGCAACTCTGTCTTTAAAGTTGACCATAGTTGCTTTTGCCATCTCTATTGACTGGTTTGTTTATATCTTCTGTGTTTTCTTAGAATTTCCGGATGATGTTAATCCAGTTACCAAAGAAAAAGGTGGACCCAGGGGCCCAGAACCTACACGATATGGAGATTGGGAACGAAAAGGACGATGTATTGATTTTTAAGGCATATTCTTTAACTTCATTATCGTTCTCTGAATATGTACATCTGATTTCTTATTTCAGACTACATTCTTTCTTTTATATCCTTTAAGTTATGTCTCGTGTGTGTGTGTGTGTGTGTGTGTGTGTGTGTGTGTGTGTATCTGGAAATTGAGCCCAGAGCCTTGTACATCCTAGGCAAGTGCACTGAGCTGCATCCTTAGCCCCAGGTCATCTAATTTCTATAATGTGTTTAAATATGTGTGTGATGACTTTTGGAAGAAAATATACTTCTGTGAATTAGGAAAAAATTTTTACATTAGGCTTATTAACATTAACAAATACATCGGGGTATATAAAGGATTATTAGAGCTGTAAACTTCTATCTCATAATTTTTTAATTTAAGTGAATGAGTTGCTTGTAAACTACATGTGTAAATAAAATATTTTAAGTGATTATGATGCTATCAGCTAGGTGAATGCTGGCTTTTAAAATGTGAGTTAAATAGTGTATTGCAGCTTGAAAAGGCCACAGTAGTGACAGGAACATCATTAACCTTCAGCCAGGTACTTAGACCCAAGTCCTCACTCCACTACTTAGTGCCTGCATAACCTTGGGGAAGTTATTAAACTTCTCTGTGCTATAGGATCTTTATGTGTAAATTGGACGTAATACTAGTTCCACCTCATAGGGAAGTTGGGAAGAGTAAATGAGCAAGTGTGTGTATATTACTCAGGGAGGGGGAAAGAAGAGATTGTGAGATTATTTGTTATGAGGAATTGGCTCATGAAGTCCTGGAGACCAAGAAGTCCTATAATTTGCCATCTGCAAATTGCAGACACGAGGCAGTCAGGAATGCTAATCTGTTCAAATTCAGAGGCCTGAGAATCAGAGGAGCCCGTGATGAAATCCAGTTCAAGGCAAGAGATGAGATGAGACGAGATGTCCCAGTTTTACACTGTGATGCAAGAAGAAGGTGAATTCCTCCTTCCTCTGACTTTGGTCTTTTTCAGACCCCAAACATAGGGAATGGTACCCATTCTACCACCCTGGGGAGGACTGTCTTTTGTACCAGGTCTAACAGTTCACATGTTCATCTCATACCAGTCCTGATGGCAAATGCCCATAGTCCCAGCTATTCATGAGGCTATGGGCTACTCTAGAGCCCATGTTAGAGACAGCTGGGCAGCATAACCAGACTGTCTCATAAAAACAACAAGTAAAACAGAAAATGTGTGTCTCACTCAGAAACCCCGCACAGTGTTTAATCTGGGCACCCTCTGATCTTCGTAGACTGAAATAGTGTAACCATCATGAACTGTGAGCCGTCGGAGGCTGCATTATAAATACACTTTCCTGGGGGGAAGATCATAAAACCAAAATTTGAAATATTTAGGTTAAAATTATAATTTTTAAAAAACTTTTTAACTAAATATCATGTTTTAGTTAAAAATAGTGATTGGATGGGTGAACTGGAAAAAATATGCATGTTCTTGAAAGGGAGTTCAGGTAGGGAAGACAAATGTGAGAAGTACAAGGGACTGAACAGGCCAGGTTAGTCTGTTGTGTCTCAAAAGCATCATCCCCAGGGCTTTGAAAACTGGGTCAGGAGAAGCGCAGTCTGCTTTACAGATGTGCAAGGAAGGACAGGAACTGCTGGGCTTCCCTAGGGCAGCGATGGGCCGAGTGCCCCAACTGCAACCCCAAACCTGCTTATTGGTCGAAAGTGCCACACTGCAGTTAAACCCGAGTATCTGACACTTGGATGCTGGGGTGATGTTGGGGCAACGTGGCTTGCGTGTCAACAGAGAGGGCTCTGTGTGCCTGCTGTGCACCTGTGCCATGGGTCACCACCAGTGCCACATGTCCCCAGGACTCACTCAGATGCACAGGTTGGTCCTTCAGCCCCTACCTGCATTACTTAGGGAGAAGGGGCTTGCCACCCCTGTAAAAGACAAGACACTGGCTGGTGATTGTCGATGTGAATTATAAGTGCAATATTATTTGAGAGGATTGTAGGGAGACTTATTTAAGAGAATACATTGTACTCTCCAGAAACAAACTCTCTAGAGTGCCTATTAGAACTGGTTGTTTGTCTCCATCAGTTGCCATCTCTGAGTCAACATTTGTTATTCCACTTGTCATTACTGTGTATGCTGCTAAGTAATAACCCATAATGTGTCTTTAAAAATATCCTATAATTTAGTCAATTTCCAAGAAGCTCAGATTAGTAAATATTTACTATTATTCCAAAAGCAGTATGTTAAATTATTTTATATTGTACAAGTATAGTAAATGATCATAAAAAATTAACATAATTTTTCTTGCATATATTAGTCATGATAGGCAATAGGGAAAAAATAATTTATATACTTTAAAAATAGATAAACATAATACCCACCCAGTCTTGTATTAAGATAATAGTATTTGTATTAATAGTAACATGTTTCATGACAATCAAATAATACAGGTAAAGTTGATGGCATGAAAATGCTGGTGGTCTTTAGTGAAAAACTTTGGAAGACTGTCAACTTGGTGCTCTTGTGGCAGTCAGGAAAAGGTGTCACTTAGCTATCATGTGGGAAGTGGGGCTGATGCATTGCCTGGCGGCCACTGCTCTCTCCCACTTACCCTTCCCCGCCAGTGAGTGATGGTGGCAGACCCCCACCCACTGCCCTGAGGGCAGCATTGGGCCAGCAACTCCCCATCCACTCCCCATGGAGCTCAGGAGGCTGGGATAGGAGGCTCCACCCAGGTCCTGGGGTCAGCCCAGGGCACTCTTCCCATTTACTATTTGCAGCTGTCTCCTCCAATAAAACCTTCAGATTTAGTTCAACTTTGCCATCTTCTTTTTATAGAACCCATGTTAACATGAATGTTAAAAGAACAATGTACAGACAATATATAGACAAGTGTTCAGAAAATCACACAAAGCCTTTAGCTTTTTCGCCTACAGTCATAGTTTAAACATTTTAATTTTACATTGCTTGGGGGATTTCTGGGAAAATATAGGTTGAGATTTTATGTTCAAAACTTATACCATGGAATCTTTTGCATATTTGGTGTTTTGTTTCATTTGAATTATGCCAAACATTTTTTTCTTATTTCAATGTCAGTTGCTAGGGCTTATCTTGAGTCAAATATAATATTATCGGGTTGTTTTTTTTGGTTTTGTTTTTTGTTTGTTTGTTTGTTTTTGGTACCGGGGGTCAAACTCATGATCTTGCACTTGCCAGGCAGGCACTTAAGCCACTGAGCTAAATCCCCAGCCCCATATTATCTATTCTTAAACATGTAAGAGCAGGCTGAAGCCATATTCTGCTAGTAAATAACAAAGGTCATTTGGATGAACAGAATAGTGTGAGAAAACTTTGTAATAACAATTATTAATGATTATCAGTGTTTTCAAAACAGCAAAGGAATGTTTTCTATGTGCAGGATAAAAACAGCAGTGGACAGTTAGTTAAATGACAGCGATTACTAAATTAAAAGGAAAGTAAAGTTAAGAGTGCCTGATGAGTTCATTTATTCATTTACTGTACTGAATTGTTCAGTGTTGATTGTCTACTATGTGCTTGATATTCAGGTAGGCTTTGTGTATTGTGTGATAAATGAAACAGCTCCAGCCATTCCTGATGCAGTCTCGTGTGTTTGATTTATAAATGAGAGCAGTTCTAGAAGAAAACTGACTATACACTAAATGTATCCCACTGGGCGTAGTGGCTCATGCCTGTAATTCCAGCACTCAGGAGGCTGAGGCAGGAGGATCCCTGTGAGTTCGATTCAGCCTGGATACATGGGCAAGTTCAATGCCAGCCTGCACTACATAGGGAGACTTTTGCCTCAAATAAACAAACAAAAAACAATACCTCACTGTAATGAAAGTAAAGAGAAGTTTGTTGAGTTTGATGAGACTCTTTCGTGACTTAGATGACTCTTCAGAGACCTGAAATTTCATCTTTTAAAATCTGACTCTGTGGGATAGTTTATTAAATACTCATTCTATGATCAAATGTTTTCTGGCTTTACTATATGTAAGTCCATCGTTATCAATCAAGAATAAGGACTGCGCAGAGGGATATAATTTAGATTCCTTGGTATAAAGTTCCTAAGCCTTTCCTGGCCCTAGAAGGATATTTTTGTTGGGCATTTCTTTGTCCAGTCACCAGACCTAAGCTCCCAGAGACTCGTCTGTTAGAACTGGGTGTTGTAATTATAAAGATTATTAAGTATACCTGATCATGCGAGTATATTAGTCAGTTTTCCATTGCTGTAAGGAAATACCTGAGGTGGGGTAATTTGTAAAGAAGGAAGGTTTATTTAGCTGACAGTTATAGGAAAAACTCCAAGTAGCATGATTCTGGCTCTGGTGAGAGCCCCTTGCCCCCATCTGGCAGATAGCATTATGGAGGGACTCTGCATATGTGGACAGGAGAGACTGCAGGCAAAACAGGAAGCCAGAACTGGGGTCCCCCAAGAACTATGTTAATCCCTTCTGAGGGTTAAGAGACCTAACAACCTCCAGTAGGTCCAACCTCTTAAAGGTCCCACCTCTTAATGTGGCCATATTGGGGGCCAACATGAGATTTTGAGAGACCCTTAGACCATATCCAAATTAGACATGAAATGAAGAAATATCTGTGACTCATAAGTATTCAGTATCAGTTCTGTGTCCTCCAGATCCTTTTTCTAAGTCTTCTTCAAGATCTTTTCATTTATAGAAATTGAAACCTTATCCTGGCAGGCCTGTTAATTCTCCATCTTGATTTGACATATGTTATTCTTTGCAGGTTCCTCTCCCGCTAGTAGAGAATGTATGTACAGCATGTATTCTCTCTATTCCAACTTCTCTCTTATAATCACCTGTCCAGGTTGCAAATTAAAGAAAAAAAATGTAATGGGTTTTTATTATTTTAGGTTTTTAAAAAAAATTTGGTCATAAGTAACAGATTTCTCTGAGCATTTTGGTGGTCTTCAGAAAGATTAAAAAAACCCACTCTATTATGTATAATTCATCAAAATCTAGCGTTAGCTAGCATTTTGATGGAACTATCGGGTGTAGAAATGGCATTCACAAGATTTTAAGCAAATACAAATGTTGCTTGTCCACTGTTCTCATCTAAGAAAACTATAAGTTTGTTGGGGCATACACTAAAGATGTGTAAAATGCATGAAATGTAATATGAAAGTACAAAGATTTAAATCTTAAAGCATGTTAAATGTCTACTTATTCCTGCTCTCTTGAAGATTGCTTCCATAGAGATTGGCTATTTGAGTATATAATTTATACAGGTGCCTTTTATTTAGCATTCGTGATATGAATTGGTTAAGTACTACAAAAGTTAATTACTTAATGAAAGTTACTTAAAATCGTGGAGCATCCTATATATTTTTAAAGTAAGACTTAGATATATTTAGGCCCTATATTTGTAACTTAGTTTTTAGCAACCAGAATCTTGTCTGAAGTTTTGAAACTTTAGGTACCCCTAATTAGGTATTGCTAGCATAAAAGGAATCATGGACAGATTGAGAGGAAGTTTGTTATTGATGCAGGTGTGGGATGAAAATCAAAAGAACTTTCAGAACCAATGTATAATAATGAAAGCTGAAAACATTCACAACAGAAAACTAGAAGTGTTTGTTGCAGGACTTGTCTCTAACTCCTGTAGGAAAAAATCAAATTTATAAGCTGAGGTGTTACAGACCCATCACTTATAATAATTATTTTAAAACACTATGTATTCTTTCACGCAGGAAGTTACTGTATTCAGATTGCTATCTACGTCTGTGTTAGTCAGCTCTCCATCACAGTGGGAAGCTCTCCGTCCCTGAAAAAAAATCAACTTAGAAGGAAGAAAGATTTATTTTGGCACAGTTTTAGCGGTTTCAGTCCATGTGCACATAGCTCCTTGCTCTTGACCTGTGGGGAGTTAGAATATCACGGTAGAGAGCGTGTGAGGCAGAGCTGCCCATTTCATGGCAGCCGGGAGGCTGGGTCCCAGTGTATCTTCAAGGGCATGCTCCCCCAACGACCTTCTTCCCGCTAGGCCCACCCTGAAAGTTTCCACCACCTACCAACGGGACCATCTTCCAGGGACCAGCCCTATAACATGAGTATTAGGGGACAGTTAAGATCTAAACCAATGGCTGGGGATGTGGCTCAGTGGTAGAGTTACTTACGTGCGTAAGGCCCTGGGTTCAGTCCCCAGCACCACGAAACAGAGATCCAAACTATACCAGCAAGTTCAAGGGATACCAAATTTGGGCTCTTTGTTGGCCAAAGTTTTATATTTTGTCTCACCCCTAATTCAATGAGTCAGCCATATACCTTATTATTTAAAATGTTTACATAGATTTTGTGTTGTTACTCTCTCATCATCATTCTCCTGCTGATAAATGTCAGGACTTCTGAGTGGCTTGCCTCTTACCAAGTCTGAGCCCTGGATTTTAAGAGTCACAGCCCTTTATCATTCATACTTGTATGCCTGTATCGTTCGTACCTTCAGCCCGCTAAAACAATACATTATTTTTTATTTTGTAGTTTTGCATGGTTTGGCATTGTCCAGAACTGCTTTGCCTATCACTCATCTCCTTGTTTCTTCCGAGTCTTTGTGGAATAAATCTAGGTGTAATTAGATAAATTAAATACTTTTCTACATCAACACACACAAAAAAAAGTCCTATCGTGTCATACATTTAATACTTTTCCAGCTCCTTCATTCTGATTGTAATGGTTAGTTTTTGATGTCAACTTGACTGGGATGCTTAGTTAGCTGATAAAACATGATTTCTAGATGTTTCTGTTGAGTTCCCTGCAGGAGAGTAGCATTTGAATGCTTGGACTGAGTAAAGAGCTGCCCTCCCCAGGGTGAGCTGGCACTGGTTGAAGGAAAGGACAGAGAAAGGGCATATCTATGGTCTTTACGAGCTGGAACCATCTTTTTCTCAAAAAGGAAATCTTCTACAGATTCTAGGGCCTGTTACAAATCTGAAGGGTGATTAATTTTTTGTTTAGAATTCAGAATACCCTGTCAGTCAAGTGTGAGCATAGAATTGTATCCTCAGTCAGTCATGAGACTAAAATAGATATATTTTCAGACAGCAAGAGCTACAGAATGAAGAATATTTTAAAAAATTATCTCTGTGCGTGTCATCCTGGGAAAGTACTGAAAAACATTCTTCTAGATGACCAGATTTCTGAAAACCTTGTTTTATAGCATCCAGTGCTCTGCTGAGAAACTCGGTGCCATTTATTTTTCTACATGACATATTTTCTTTGGAAGATTTTTCTTACTCTCTTTATCCCTGAAAGTCCTGAATTTCATGAGTTGGAATCAGTATTAGTGGGCCTCTTTTGTCTGTTTATATATTCTTTAATTTTGCAAAATAGTCCTGTGTTGATTTCTACCTAATTCCACCTCCCTATTTCTGTCTTTCTGATTTCCTGTTAGCAAGCAGAGGTGGGGATCCCCTGTGAGTTATAGGGTGGAACAGGGTAAAGAGTCCAGGAATGAAATGGCGTGACACAACTGGTCTATTCACAGGCAAATGCCTTGGCAGTCAGGGTCACTCTGGGAAATAGAAACCTTTCTGTTTCTTCCAAATACAAAGGAATTGAAATGCTGACAGCATTTTTGGAAGATCTAGAGGGGCAGACTCCAGACTTGCATGAATGACTTCAAGAAGACTGTGGGCCTGGGGGCAGAGTGCTTCTCACCTCTACATCGGGATAAAGGTGTCCTACCACACTGCAGCCCAGGAACCAGGAAGCCAGAGATGTCATTCCTGTCGCTGTGCCCTGACTGCACAAGGCAAGTGACCAGACAAATCTAAAGCCTCCACATCTCTGCCGGCCAGGTCTCACACTCTCTCTCACACTGCAACAAATGGGTGGAATGGGCGGGACTCAACTTGTGTGCGCCACCCTTGCTAGAAATATTTCTGGCACTGTGATTCCTACAAATGGAAGGACTTCTCAGATAGTTGAAATAGAAGCAAGGACCATGTCACACAACCACCACAGCGCAGGTGGGCAGAGACCTGTGTTCCACATGCTACCACTGCAGACGAAAGGAGGCGCTGAGAATATGTTTCACAAATGTTGGAGAGCTTAGAAAATGTTGTCTTCAGGCTCATAGAAAATGGTACAAATAACAACGCCATTATTAACTTTAGGATAAGCTAAACTTTATAAGAGAAGTATGTACCGCCAGTACCCTGCCAGGATGAAACATTAGCAATATTAGAGAATTACAGCAAGTTTTGAAACAAGGGCTATTGAAGTGCGTTAAGAGAAGAGGAAATAGAGGATGGCAGTGGTCAAGGCTGACCCCATAGCTTTTCAACAGGTAATTGCTGCAATTGATAAATTCAGAGAGAGCTGTGTAGAGCAGTTAGAAACGAGGAAGCAAATGCCAAGAAGAATCAGCTAAAAGTACTATAAAAGCCACCTTTGGGAATGAGTCCACTGAGCCAAGATTGCCATTTCTCCTTAAAAATCGTATTTCTGAAAATAAATGAATATATTATTTTTGAAAAATATTTTAAGAAGTAGTCTGAGCACAGTAAGGATGTGTTAGAAAATAGGAAGTATAAAAAGAAAACAAAATATTTTGCCAACTTAACCTTTGATGTATTGTCCTCCAGTCTTAGCTATTCTAGTTTCTTTTTCTTTCTTTTTTTGGCTTTTTGAGACAAGGTCTCACCATGCAGTTGAGGCTGACCTTGAGCTCACTTTGTAGCCCACGCTGGTCTCAAACTCTACGATACTCTTGCCTCAGCCTCCTGAGTGCTGGGAGTATAGGTATGTGCAGCTATTCTAGTTTCATAACAAAAAAATGATACTTTACTCTTTTAATCTTTTAATTTCTAAAGTGAAGCAAGTGATGTGTTTAACACAAGCCACAAGGGAGCCTAAACATTTTCACCTGTATTCATCAGCGATTTGCCTTTTTTTCTATTATTTTTTCTTATAATTTGCCATATTTTATTGGCTATTGGTCTTTTTATTACCAGGATGAGACTTTTTCTTTTCATTGTTTTTTTTTTTTATACAAAGGTTTTTGGTTATCTTTGTGTATTCCATTTATTTCTTTCATGTGTGTAACTCAGCCTCTGGGACCTTACCTGATGAATGTCCTTTCACAAATTCTTTTGGTGGTCCCTAACCATGATGAGGCCTGACTTGTGCTTGGCCTCTGTGCCAGCCACGCTCTGAGGTCTTGCAGTGTCATGCAGGTTCCTCAAATTCCCACCTCACCAGATCCCTGAAAAACACCCTGGGAACTATACTCCTCCTCCACGGTCTTTATGCATCATTTTCATATTCAAGATGAACCTACTTTATAATTAGTTTCTGTCTCCTCCACTTGGGGTTGGGCTTCCTTGGCCGTCATGATATTTGCGGTTCATTTTATTCAGTTTTATGTTCCCATTTGCAGCACAATGCTGGATACTTAGGTGGCTGTGCAACACGGAGATGTTTCCTCAGTACTGAGCAGCTTGGTATGTGTCTCAGGTGGACTCCTACAGGGGCCACCAATTTTCCCTCCCCATGGCCACTTGCCCTGGGTAATACCCTTCCTCTCCGTGAGTGTGGGACCTGTTCCTCCAAGGTGACAGTCATTTCCTTGAGTAGATGACGACAGCAGCAGGACATTGGTGTTACCTTTTCCAAACCCCCACTGCTGCCACTGCCACGGCCACTGCCCTTTACTCAACCACTGGGAGACACAACTCTGCCATCCCCTGAGCAAAGGAAACTGTGGGGCTCTTTGAGGCTGCTACGCTTGTTACTGTGTGCACAGCAATATAAAATTGGCAGTGTCCATACTTCTGTGGGGCCTCGACTTAGGCCCGCCTAGTTTTAAACCCTTTCTTGTAATTTGGGTACTGGATCCTGATGCTGATTGTTTGTACACAAAACCCCCATGAGGTAGCTCTGCCAGATTCTTACCATTCTCCCTTCCTCTCTATCCTGGATTTTGCCAAGTCCCTGATGGCTGCGCCTCACCTTGCAGACTTGTTGATTCTCCTGCCTCAGCCTCCCAGAGTGTCTTCTCTGTTAAGAAAAGTCATGTCCTATTATGTATCTCTGGGCATTTTTCCTATAGATCAACAAGAGTTGAGTAGTTAACGCTGTTAGAGTCCTGCATATAACGCTGCTGCTGTTGCTCCTGCGCTGGAGCCGGGTACCTGTGAGTGAATACCTAGTGTGTGCCACGATGACTCCATGCACTGTTACCCCTGTCAGTGTCCTCTATTAACTAATACTTAGTTCAGTACCCCGGAATAGAGCTCAGTATTCTAAAACTGATCCATTTGGGCCCTCAAGTAATATAGAATAATTAATTATATCAGTCAAAGACCATTTTGACACAATATATAATACATTTTAATTTAGAAAATATTAGAACCAGGCATGGTAGCACATGGCTATAATCCCAGCGCTCAGGAGGCTGAGACAGGAGGATCGTTAAGACTTCAAGGCCAGTCTGGGCTACATAGTGAACTCAAGACCAACCTGAACTATACAATGAGGACTTGCTTCAAAAATAAACAGAAATATTAGAAACAGTTTCAAGATGTTAGACAGCTATAAAAACACCTCCAGATCTTTTAGGAATTTATTGAATAAAAATTTTATGTGTGGTGGTACATGCCTATAACCCCATGCTCAGGAGGCTGAGGCAGGAGAACTGCAACTTCCAGGTTGTCTCAAAGTTAAAAAGCAGAAAGGGCTAGAAATGTAGCGGGGTGTTAAGAGTGTGCCAGTACTCAATCCCAGTACCACAGAATACTTTTTTAAAAAGACGGCTATTTTCCAAATTTTAGAATAATTGAAATGTGAAAGTTAAAAATAGTTGCAGAGAAGGATAAGACCAACTTCTTCTGATGCTTTGCCAAAGCCATGCTGCCTCTCCCTGCAGCCAGTCTTGCCTGGGATGATCAAGTGGGCAGCAGAGCCACTGCCCACTTCTGGCAGGCGGCCTACCTCCAGTTTGCAGCGTGCCTGCCGCAGGCCGGGGAGGTGGGGGGGGAGGCCGTCACCACCCCGTCTGCGCTCAGGTCAGGCCCTGGAAAGACGCTGGGGCGTGAAATGGTGCAACCGCTTCAGTCACCGAAGCATGAGAGTTTTCTTGTTTTTCCCTGCGACACATGAGGACTAGATACAGTTTTAGGGCACACTCGAATCCATTTCAAGACCTGTTTATTGTGCTTTACTCCAAACCTTTTTACAAACTTTCTTTACCCCACTACACTTCGTAATACTCATCACCTAAGAGTCACTCCCGGTTGCGCTTGACGGCGTTTTAAGTTGCAAGTTAATGCATAATTCGTTAGAATGTTCCAATTATATTTGGTTTATTCATTATTGGGATTAAGCAGCCTCCTGTGGAAGTAGATCTGGCGTGACGTCTTCGGGTTGCCGACAGTTTTTATTCCAAGAATTTCCACAAACCCAAACGTAGGAAGACCAGCCCCCATCTGCTCCTCGCCCAACCTGAACTGGTATTAAGATTTACCAACAGTTATTAATTTTGCTTTCTATACCATCTCATATTTTAAGGCAGGCAATTTCAGACTGGATGCATACATTTTGAAGTGGAGTTAGAGCAAATTTTGCAGAATGAGCTTCTGGCTGAGCAGGCCGACTGGAGTGGGAGGTTTGAGTGGGGTCAGCTGAGAGGCCTGGCCCACACAATCCCCGAGCTTTTAATCCTGTTATTTCCTCAGAAATGGTTTGACAGTAAGCAGGAAAGGAGGAGGAAGAGGGGGAGGAGAAGCCTTGTTCTCGTAAGGTTTGTTTCATCTTAGGTGTGAAAGATTGTGCCTCCATTCATGTATTTTCAACTTAAAATACTCACAATTACATAGAATTTAAGCATCGTGTTATAAGTACATTGGTAACCCATGAGTTCTGCAATTGTAGAGCCTACTCTTAAGGACCAAAGGATGATTTCATGGATTTCAGGAAATACACTCAAAAGTTTCATCATTTGTGTTCAGGAAGATGACTGACTGTCATCAGTTCAATTCTCTTTGGTTGCATAGTATATTTCAAATTCTTTTCCTTTGGAAAGTGGAGATGAGGTTCTTCAGAATCGTGCTATTCCTTAAGTAAATCTCTCACTTTCCAGATATTCAGCATGTTGTCTTTCAAATAGTCCCTTGACCTTTGTTTTCAGGCAGGGTCTTACTATGTAGTTCTTGCTGGCTTCAAATTCACAGCACTCCTCCTGCCTCAGCCTCCCAAATTCTGGAAGATTAGAGGCATGTGCCACTGTGTATGGGTCCTTGTGGCTATTTTTGTTTTGTTTTTTGGGTTTTTTGGTACCAGGGATTGAACTCAAGACCTGGCACTTGCCAGGCAGGCGCTTATGCCACTGAGCTAAATCCCTGGGCCCCCTCATGGTGAAGGAGTATCTCCTCCTTCCTGCTGAAGGTCACTTGGCAGCAGCATGTTGGAAAGGGAGTTTGGCCAGGCACCTCCGTGAGTTAGTCCTCCACGCAGCTGTGCCCACCCCTTACACACCTGCGGCTCGCAGTCCTGCCTGCCCTTGGTGGGTGCTGGCATGGCACGCTGGCCATGGCATCAAGGATGGGGACAGCAGTCCACTGTTCCCTGTACCTCTGTGTCCCCGTTGCTCGGGCCAGACCTCAGTGGAGATCTGGGATGACTGGCTGGCTGAGTTTGGGACAAGCGTGGATCAGGGAGGAGCTGTATACTAACATGGCAGGTTAAGATCACACAAGGAAAAACCAATGAGCCTTGTTCTGTGTTTGTTTGTTTGTTTGTTTGTTTTGGTACCAGGGATCAAACTCATGACCTCACACTTGCAGGCAGGTGCTTGTGCCTCTGAGCTAAACCCCGTGCCCTGGGCTTTGTTCTTTAAGTGATTTTTTTTTAAATCACTGTGGCCTCATTGAGAAAGAATAACTTCTCTAAGCTGTTGACCCCAGAAAGGAAGAACAGGTTGTTTTCAAGATGCCTTTATTTTTGTTGCTTTAACTCCATCAGAGAAGTGCATAGCTGTTCTGACTCAAGTGCTTTGAGGGGAGCAGACAGGGACTGGGCTCCAAGCAATGTGGCACATGTGTACCCCACCTGGGCAGCTCGGCAGTGAAGCAGCTTCTCCAGGACAGGGCGACAGATCTGGGGATGAAATGCCAGGTTTCAGCCTTGAAAGTTGTGTTAGTTTCCATAACAAAGCAACACAGGCAGGATGACTTAAAACAACAGAAATCTATTTTCTCACTGTGTTGGAGGCTAAAAGTCCAAACCAAGGTCAAGACATTGGCAGGGCCTGTGTCCCGCTGAAGGGGAACCCTTCCTCGCCTCATCCCAGTGTCTGATGATATGCCAGCAATCCCGGTGTTCTTTAATTTGCCAATGCACTGCTCTAATTATGGTCTTCATGATCACATGACATTCTTACCAGTGTCCCCTTCCCATGGACATTTTCTTTCCTTTTTTTTTTGGTACTCGAGATTGAACTCATGACCTTGCACTTGCCAGGCAGGTGCTTATGCCACTGAGCTAAATCCCCAGCTATATATGTGTGTGTGTGTGTGTGTGTGTGTGTGTGTGTGTGTGTGTGT
>PVJX010013367.1:0-10048 GCA_004027295.1 Dolichotis patagonum | reverse complement strand
TATATATAAAACCATTCGAAAGAGAATATTGAATAGAGTAATACAATAAATTGTAATGAAACAAAACTGAAAAAAAATTTGCCTTCAAACAGAAGATAGAAGGAAATCGCCCATATTTGCTATATTGCATACGGTCATCCTCCCAAGAGATGCTCAGACCTCTGTCCCCAGTTGCTAATGGGGAGGGGGGTGTTGGGTTGGGTTGGGATGTTTGATTTCCAGCCTGCTCACCAGTAGGCTCATGGGAGCCACTGACTAGTTCTCCTCCTGGCTCGCACCAGAGGGAGGCGCTTACCAAGAGGATGGGTGAGTTGCCTTCTTCTGCAGCCGCCTGGGTTCCACCATGGCCGGTTCTCAGCAGCCGCTGACTCGGAGAGCTCATCTTAAAAAGTCATGTCTGCAATATTCCTATTTCCAAATAAAGTTACATTCTGAGGTAGCAAGGGTTAGGGCCTCCACGTGTTGTTTCTAGGGGCAGGTACACAATTCAACGCATGACAGGAACCCTGTTCACAAGGTCCTCATACCAAGCGTGGAATAAAGGAAGCAGACACTGGCCTTTGAATGGGCCAGGCAGACTTGAGCAATGCTTATTCTTTATTCTCAGCAGCAATCAGCTAAAGACCAGAGGTTCTCCCCAAATTTCTGGATTGGGTAAGCATTTAGGGACTTGTATATAACCTCAAAGAGGGAGAGGACGCCTTCCCACTCTGCCGCTACCACCCCAATACTATGACCGTACCTGCATTTCTCTAGGGCAGTGACGGTGAACCTTTTAGAGCTTTCAGTGATACAAACAGTCCACTGCAGCAGGGTGCTGTAGGTTTGCCACTATCACCCTAGGGGGACTGATCCGGAACTGTAGGGTCTTACTTACTTAGCTTGGATCCCTGTTACTGACCTACCTTGGGCTGCGTCTATCTCTAGCCATTTCCCACGATGGCTTCTCTCTTTTATATACCTTCCTCCGTTGCTAGTGTTCTACTTGCAAATTCCTCTCCTTTATCTTGCCAGTTGAAATATTTGTGAAATACATAACTAGAGGCAAGAAAACCTAAGGTCTCTGGTTGGCAGGTTTAATAATTAGAAATTTTGGCAATTATACTTTTTCTCTAATACATCCTATATAAAATGTGGAGGAAGGAATTATTAACCTACTAGTCCCTATAAGCAGCAGACTTGAGACTAGGGACTACTAGTCCCAATAAGCAGTTAGGAAGCGATAGGAAATGTATTCCTTTCCTGTATAGAGTGCATCCCTAGGGGTGGAGGATATGGGTGGCTGGGGATTTTTTTCCTCCCAGTTACATAAAAATCAAAGAAGTGCTCCATTTCTGCTCAATTGGAGAGAGCCCCACTCTGATTTTTCCTTAGTTTCAAAACCAAAATCTGCTTAGGATTTTTTTTCAATCCCATAAATAGCAACCTCCCACTCAGAGCCAAAATGGAAATGTCTGTAAACCGATCTGTAATCAAAGCTTCTTTACACAGCTGCAGAGGAGGGAAAAAACCCCAAGAAATAAGGCAATAACAAACTACATTTATAAAATCACATAAATATTACATATTTTGACAGTACAACTAATTATCAATACAATACTGTCAAACCACCTTATTGATTTGAATAAAATTTGAATTTTTTTAAAATTCCCCTCTGAAACAATGAGTAGATGATAACATAAAGAATTACTCTTCATACCCACCTTAATAGACAGTCACTAGGCAGTTTCTCAACCATTTTATAAAAAACCTTAAAATATATGTGGGGCGTGTGTGTGTGTATGATTTGTATATTTCCATGGGGCTTTGACTAATGTCATGCCTGAAAATATCCTTAGCCAGCCAGGGACAATTGCTGTGGGTCACTGACACATGCACCTAAAGCTTTATTACTCATAACCTATTAAAATAAACTTGGGCCATGAAAAATTAAAAGGAGGTGAGGGGGAACTGAGTAGGGTCTCAAGTCTGTTGAGGCAGGTTAGAGGCAGAGTGGGGCAGGCTTATTTCTTGAGAAATGAGTCTGTGTTCAAGGAAAGACGTCGGGTGAGGGTAAGATGTTTGTCTTAGAATCAGGGCTGTTAGATCCTAACCATAGGCTTTGGATCTTGAAAACACTGTTGAGCCAAATAAACAGAGGTGCAGAAACATATAAATCACCTAGCCGAAATCCCACAGCTGCCTCTTAGCTGCAAGGCCAGAACTGGGTATTTCGACCTTCAGGGCCATGGTTTTGGCTGTCTACACCCACCATTGCTTCTCTTGTAACTACAGTTAAAATGGCACTGTCTTAGAAAAGAAGCTAAGTTTGTGGTTTGAGTTGGTTTTATTTGAGGAATGTGTGTGAAGGCACTGACATTTCCTTCTGCATATAACCATTCTGAAGTATAACCCAACACAGGTGAAACTGATAATCAAGTATCTTTTCACTTGGAAGTGAGTGACTACCCCATTCCACAGATTCTCAGCAAGACCCCTTCTCCCCTTTTTGAGACAGAGTCTCACTATGCAGTTGTCTCACTATGCAGTTCGGACTTGCCTTGAACTCACTATGTAGCTTAGGCTGGCCTTGAACTCGCAGCAATCCTGCCTCAGCCTCCTGAGTCCTGGGATTACAGGCATGCATGCCTGGCTCCATTTGTTTTCTCAACTCTATCTAGAACCTAAAGGGTCACTCCTGCCTGCTTCCATACATATGCTGTGCTGGCCTCCAGGTTGTGGGTGAATGCTGTTCACTTCTTTGTGTCCGCAACGCTAAGGGGACTTTATTTCTGTACATTATACATAGCTCTCTGAAAGGCATTTAACTATATATCATATTCTAAGCCCCAAGAAATATAAGAATTGATCATTAAACGCCAACTTAGAAATCATTTATATAAAGTGTATCAGTTATTTCTTGGTTTTGAAAATTTCAGTACAAACTAAACCACATTTGTGATGAAGGCATTCAAATCATAGCTACAAGAGGGATTACATATATGGAAGGCATAAGGCACAGACTGCGTGTTATATGACTTTCAACTCTTTATCCTTACACTATTTTGAAATATTTTTTCCTATGAAAATGTGACGTGGGATTACACTTAAGGCCAGAAATGTACATAGAGATCAACTTTGTCCTCAAATTATTTTTAGGTTAGTTACTTGAAACTTGAAATTCATTTTTGCCACCGATAGAGTATTAAGAGTCAGTTGTACATGAACCAATTCCTCACAAGGAATGTAAACATTATGTATTACAAACATGTAAATAAAGAAAGGAAGGAAGGGAGGAAGAGAGAGAGAGAGTGCGCGAGCGAGCTGGGATAGAGCTTAGCGGTGAAGTGCTTGCCTGATGTTTGTGAGGCCGTATTTTCAGCACCATTAAAATAAAAATTAGCCAGGCATGGTAGCACATGCCTCTAACCTCATTTACACAGAAGGCTGAGGCAGGACTACAGGTTCAAGACTAGCCCCAGCAACTCAGCAAGACCCTGTCTATCAGTAAAAGAGGGGCTGGGATGTAGCGTAGTGGTAGAGCTCCTAGCATATGCGAGGCTTTGTTCCGTCCCTGGCACAAAAGAAAAAAACAGAAAAGAAGAGGAGAGGGGAGGAGGCGGGAGGGGAGGAGAAAGACACGGAGGGAAGGTGGGAAGAAAGGAAAGAGTAAGCAGTCAAAAACGGAACTCAAGTTGTACAAGAGCTTTGTTAACATGTAGAACCTAAAACCTTTTTATAGAATTGTCGTTTTATGCGAAAATTAAGACATATATAAACATATGTTTAGTAGTAGTAGTAATTGGCTGAGGTTTGTGGATTTTTTTAAAAAACTAACCTGTCCAGTAAAAGCAGGAAACCCCTGTAGATAAACGTAAAAACGCACATCCGCCACACACTGTTCTCAAGGAGCTACCTCTGTGTCCCAGGGGCCAGGAGGGGGAGCCCGTGCACCCTTAACCATCCCCCAAGGCCCAGGGCCTGCTTAGGGCAGGAAATCGTCCAGGGTGATCAGGTGATTTATGGTAGCAACTAATTCAAGCTAACCAGGTCCACAGGGAAACACAACAATGTGAATAAGAGTAGCAATAATAACAGCAGAAACAGACCCATACACACTCAGAGGGCAGAAGAATCAGCTCCACCTAGATTATAAATCAGCTATACTTAAATGTTTAAGTAAATAAAAAATTTAAACATATTCCCAGAAGATACAAAAATGTAAACAATGCCATAGCACATTCAAAAAGCATTGAGACCAGAGTATCTAGAAATAAAAATAGAAATGTGTACTAATATAAATAAATTCCAAAGGTGGCCCAGAGCAGAGGAGAGCAGTGAACACATTAAGTAATTATATGAAGCTGATTGCTTCAGAGTCTCCTGAGAATAAGCTGTAACTAAATAAGAATGTGCACCACACATGGGTTCTCCATTCAATTCCTTCAAGTCACAACTTCAGGTTCATCAGATCCTTTCAGAAGGGACGATTTCTGATCAAGGTGGATAGTTATGGATGGTAGTTACTAGGGATTGTAACTGAGGGCTTCCCAAGTGCGAGGCAAACACTCCACCACCGAGGGACTTCCCCAGCTCTTTTCTAAATTGTATTTTGAAATACGGTCTCACTCCATTGCCCACAGTGGCCTTGAATTTGTGATCTTTCTGCCCCACCCTCCTGAGTAGCGGAGATTATGGACATGTGCCATGGTGCCTGGAAGAGTGGGGTGCTCTTGGTTAAAGAAATAAATGATCCCAGTGGTAGAAGAGAACTGTGCGCACAGCAGAAACCGATAATTTATGTTTCTGTCAGAGGGAGTAAGTATGGGAAACATGAGATCACACAGTGTTCCCCAAATTCCAGGGTAGAGTGACACCTCCAAACAAAGCAATCTGTCTCCACTCACTTTCCTTCACCAGTCCGTTGTTACCAGACAGAAGCCAAAGCAGAGATGAGGAGTCCACACTACCAACAGGGCAGGTTTTGGCTTTGCTCACTGCCATTATAGAAAAAGAATTTTTAAGACCCATCAGTAAGAGGCATAAAGGGATTTATTAGGCAGAATTTAAAAGTACATACACAGAAAAATACACAAGACAGCTGAATTTAAAAATGACTGGCAAAACCAAGCAGGAACAAGAGGGAATAGTTCAGAAATTCAGAACTTTTAGCATTGAAAAAGGAAAATGCTAGTCAACTTCAAATAATTAAACAGATAGAAGAAGTATATTACACATGCAGCAAAGAGAAAACCAGTCGTATGGCTATCACACTCCTGGTTAAATTTCTGGACAGACAGGTGGCACCTAGTAAGTCCTTTCAGTTAGAAATACAAAAAAGATAGGCCAGGGATTTAGCTCAGCGGCATAAACATCTGCCTTGCAAGTGCACAGTCAGGAGTTCGATCCCTGGTACCAAAAAAAAAAAAAAGAAAAAAGAAAAAAATACAAAAAAGACTGAGGGAATAGAGACAAAAAAGCATGCCTCTCTAGAATTCCTCAGTTGTTAATGATTTTACATATGAACCCTATCGTGTTTATCATTGTTTAGATGTAAAATGTTCCCCTAAGAGTCTCTTATGCTTGGAAGGTGATTGAATGGTAAGGGTACTATTCTAGTCAGTGGGCTCATCCGTCCATGAGCTCCGTAGCCAAATGTGCTGTTAGGAGGTGGAGGTGTGCAGTAGAACATGCACCAACACCAGCCAATATACTTCAGTTAGTTGCTGTTGTAGTCAGGGGTTGTACAGAGAACAATTAGAATCAGGACATGAAGTTTATAATATTATTCTTATGATGGTCACCCGGAGTTAACACAAGAAAATGCAGGAAATCTATCCACAACACTAAAGACATAGAATATTTAGCCAAGGGCATAAATCCCACAGCAATGTCCCATATGAGTCCAGATAAAGACCCAGAGCTCATGACAATGCCTCCCATGAGTCCAACTGGAGGTCTAGAGCCAACAAGAAGGACTCGAGCCAGTCTCTTTTACGGATCCATGCCGGGAAGGCCCAAAGGTCAGTGGTGGAAGCTAGGAAGTCTATGCCAGCAGGGTGAAGAAGTTGTGCTGGTAGGTTGAGGGTTCTACACTGGAGCCGAGAAGTCACTCACAACAAAGACCAGGGCTGTCCTGAAAGCACCACAGCCATCCTCAGCAACACGGAGGCCCCTGAGCTCCTCCGACGACAAGCACAGTCGAGTACATGCAGGAAGCCAGTGTGACGAGTTCATCCTGGAGACCAAGCAGCACATGTCTTCCCCTCTGGAGCCAGGAAGCAATGCTGGATGTGAGGGCCAGAGCATCTCCAGGAGAACCTAACGGCTCAAACCGCAACTCGTAGGAGACCTCACAATGCCTCAACGCACTAATGCCTCAACACCCTCAATGCCCTTCCTTCTCCCTTCTGCACGTCTCCATTTATGCTGGCAACCTTCCTCAGGTGAAACATCTCCGATCAGTGCCACACTGATGTAATCCAGCTGGCGTTAAGTTGACCACCAGTTTTTAATCCATAACAGTTGCCCAGGTAACAGTTCCAGTTCCTATTACTTCTGTTTCTTAGAAATGGCTGTTCACTGTGATGCATAGCTGGTCACTATGACACACATTCCAAGAACCAATCCCCAATTGACAAATCATTCTGTCTCAGTGCTTCCTGCTTGCTTATCCCATATAAGCTGTAGACCACCAGAGATCAGGGTTTGATATTCTGGGACTAATCTCTATCAGTGACTATTGATGAAGGTAAATCTGCCTCCAAATCCTGGACATTGTTTTGGTGTTCCTGTTTGCCATAGCGGGTGTGTCAAACAGGGCTTGGGTGCACTCCTATTCCTGGCTTTTCCCTCCTCTCTGCTTCCTGGGCTCTATGCAGTGAACACCTTTCCTCTGCCATGATGTTTCTCTACCTCAAAGTCAGTAAGTGTGCACTGAACCCACTAAAACCTATGGCAATTGACCAATACAGTTCATCATTTCTTCTCCTCCTTCCTCATCATTTTCTCTCTCTGTTTCTCTTTCTCTTGTTATCTTTCTCTCTCTTTCTCTACACACACACACACACACACTCACAACTTAGTCATACTTAATGGTGAAAAACTGATCGCTTTTCCCCTAAGAGCAGATAAAAAGAAAATCTAGGATATCTACTTTGCCACTTCTATTCAACATTGCACTGGATATTTTAGGGATGGAAAATAGCTAAGAAAAATAAATTTTTAAAAACTTAGAGTGGAAAAGAAGACATGAAACTTTACCTTCTGATAACATGACCTTGTAGAATAGATGAAAAATCCAAGGACTCTATTAAAAACTGAGAACTAATACACAAGTTCAGCAAGATTGAAGATAGTATTTAACTACTTTATTTCTATAAATTATCAGTGAACGAGCCAAAATCACACTAAGGAAACAAGCTCACTTACAGCAGCATCAGAACATCAAAATGTGAAACACTTGTTGAAAGCTACAAAACATTGTTGACAGAAACTAAAGACTTAAACAAATTCTAGTCCATGTTCAGGCCTAGAATATTTACTATGGTCAAGATGTAGTTCTGACAGGTGTGGTGGTGCACACCTGCAATCCCAGCACTTGGGAGGCTGATGCAGGAGGATTGCTGGAAATTCAAGGCCAGCCTGGGCTATAGAGTGAGTGCAAATCTAGACTGAAGTACCTAGGAAGACTGTCTCAAAAACCTAAAAGAAAAATGGTAGTTCTCCTCAAATTAATCTATATAGATTTTGTATTGACAAATCCTCTTAAAACACCATCTTTCTTTTGGAATAACAACAAGCTAGTTCTAAAACTCAAGAAACCAAGAAATAGCTAAAATGCAAGAAACCAAGAATAGCTAACATAATGAAAAACAAACATTACAGACCTATAATCTCAGTCCTTCAGGGTCTGAGTTCAAGGCTAGCCTGGGCTACAATAGTAAGTTCAGCCCATCATAGAATACAGAGAAAGACCTTGTCCAAAAAGACACCCAAGGATTAAAAATGGTGAATAAGACTACTGGCAAAATATAGCCTTCAGGGCCTAGGATCAAGACACCTGGAAAACAACAACTTGAAGATAAGGGGGAAGAAAAAGTGCATTTCCAGGAGGAGAGAGAGAGAAAGAGAGAAAGAGAGAAATAGAGAAAGAGGGAGAGAGAGAGCGCTGAAAGGAAAGCTGGAAGCTACAGAGAAGCTGGAGAAATGGACCAAAATGGTGGACAAAAAGATGAAGTAGTCTGGAAAGCTAATTCAAGATTAGAGGAGGGACTGGTCTCTGCTAACAGGAGTAAGGCCGGAGAGGGTCAGCGCCTCCAGCAATTCAAATATGCTGATCAGTAGTGCTAGCCCCAAGAAAAGCCCAAAAGGAATGTCATCATTATGCGCTTCAAATATGTATCAAAAAACTTAAGAATTTTACACACACACACACACACACACACACACACAAGCAAATTTTGAAGAGTTCTACTTTATAATTTCAAGTCTTATAAAAATTAGTAGAATAAATGCTGATCAGGCTAATGCAGTATTGCCATGTGATAGGCATATTGATTAAAGCAAGAGATGGAAGTCAAGGAAGAAATGCTCACATTATGGTCAACTGATTTTTGACACAGTGATAAAGGAATGTGGTGGTGAAAGAATAATCTTCAACAAAGACTGGGGATATAGCTCAGTGGCACAGCACCCGCCTAGCAAGCATGAAGTCATGAGTTTGATCCCTGGCACACAAAAAAAAGAAAAAGAAAGAAGGAAGAAAAGATCTTCAACAAATGAAGTGGGAACCACTGGATATTCACATGAAAAGGAATGAAGTATTCATTTCTTATGCTATATAAAACACTAACTGAGAATTGATCATAGACTTGTAAATTTCTTGTAGTAATGATTTCATGACACTGTAAACATAGTACACATCATTGAATAGTACAAATGATGAATTGCAAGTTTGTGAATTACAACTCAATTAGCTGGTTTTTCAGACAGAAAACAGTTTATTAATGCAAAAACCTAAAGAACTGAAATGTCTAGGTGGATGGAACCCATCCCCATGATCCATGGACAAAACTCACCCCCATGGTATTTGTCCCGGGCCACCTCTGCACTCCTGGAGTCTGTGCCCTGGCTGAACTCACCCACCAACTCCAAGCCCACACTATCTTCTGCTTCCTCTCGGCATGGTGCAGCGGAGGCACCAGCCAACCGACTGACCTGATTGGTCATGGATGAAGCCAGTCCCTCTGGAGAAAAGGCAAACCCCAGAGAGTTGGCAATCTAGGGAGAAATAACAGACCAAACTAGTATAGGTAGCAACAAAAAAAGCCCATGGCTATTGTAATCTCCAAAAGCAGCGTAGGGTTTTTCTCCAACCTTCACAGCAGGGTAGAGTCGGAGAAAACCATTGCAGCAGCTGCCGTACTGCCAGGGTGTTTAATAGGTCCCCATTTTAAATAGGGATTAATTGTTTAAGACTGAACCACAGAATGATTACAGAACAACTCCGCTTTAGAGCTTCCAGTATTACCCTACCACAGTGACTGGGGAGAGACTACAGTCACAGGGAGGGAGCATATTAGACACAGACCCTGTGAGAAGTTTAAGCTCAACCAGGAAGAACACAGCCCCACCTCTGTGGTGAGAAACCAGGCCCAGTGAGTGTGGCTTTCTGAGATGGCTGGATCTAAAAGTGCTGGTGTAGAGTGCTGCAGTCCTGCTAAACCCCCACCATTCCACCTGCCTCAGCACAAACCAGTTGTCTCATTGCTTTTCTTATCTACCAACATGAAGGAGGACATGCTTCAGCCTGGATGGTTGCCACAGCCTGAGATGGACAGACAGAGGGGCCTCTGCACCAGGTGAGAGTGGTGGGCACTTTGCAAAGCCACAAGCATAAAGCTAGGCAGAAAAAATTGTGACTTGCTGAGTTCCAAGACTGGAGAGCCTAGAAATCAAGCACTCATTCAAAAAGACAGAAGATTTTTTTCTTTCTTTTCTTTTCTTTTCTTTCCTTTCTTCTTTCTTTTTTTCTTTCAGTTTCTTTCCTTCTTTCTTTCTTTTCTTT
>PVJX010013366.1:0-49377 GCA_004027295.1 Dolichotis patagonum | reverse complement strand
CTTGCTTAAAGAGCTTGTTTGAATTTCAGTTTATAGGATAGGCTGTAAATGTCAGATCAAGTCGGTTGAATATCTTTATTCAAATTTTCTGTACTTTATTGAATTTGTCTTTTTTTCCCAGTCAATTAAGTCAAGTAGAGTGTTGAAATCTTTAGCTGTAATTATCGATTTTCCTTCTCTCTGTTCTATCATTTTTTTCTTTATCCATTTCAAAGCTCTTATCATATTTTGGTTAAATGAGTAAGAAACAGTATTATTTAATTGTGGTTATGTTATTTTCTTTGAACTCTATTTTGTGAAATAATAATAAAACCACCCAAGCTCTCTTTGATTATTGTTAACATACTGTATTTTATTCCACTTTTCTGTGCATTTATGTGTTTATATTTAAAATGTGTTTCTTAGAAGACAGTGTCCATTTTAGTGAATTTCTCAGCCTTTCCAACTTAATTTGTAGATGCATATCTTTAATCATTGATATGAAACATTTAAATTTATCATCCTGTTCTTGATTGGTTATTCCATTTTAACTTGTTCCTTTTACATTTTTTCTGGTGTTTGAATTTAGAGATCATTTTTAAGTAATTTAATTTTTCTATTATTTGCTTATTCTTGATAATTTTTTTTATTTTAATGTTTGCAATAGAGCTTATAGTATGCAATTTTAAATTAATACCCTTACTTTCTTCTAAGATACTTCTGCTTCCAATGCAGTATAAGAATCTTACAACGGTATACTTCTATTTTTCATTCTTTGACTTCTTGCTGTGATTGTCGTATATTTACAGTATATATGTTGTCAATCACCAAATATGTAGTAATTTCTCTTTTGAAAATCAGTTTTTTTAAATTTAAGTAAATCTCATTTCTATTACTTAATCATGAGGGGATTAGAAGTTTTGACATAGAAATTATTATTTGATGTATACAAGCAATTTTATAATTATCCTTTTGAATTGATCATATATGTTCATACCTACTTTATGTTGATTTCAGGTTATATATGTAATTTTTCTGTCTTGGCATTTTGAAATTTTGTTATATTAAACATAATCCCTGTTCGCATTTTAAAAACTATTTCCTTAATCTGTTAGTTGTGCTTCAACATTATATGTAAAAAAAAATCTTTTAAAACTTATTTATTACCATCTTTTCTAATCCTTTAGTGATTTTTAAAATAATTTTATTCCATAGATGTCCATTCATTTTTTTTGTTCTTCACATTCTTGTATGTTTGCAATACATAATAAATACCTTCCTCCTGCAGTATTGATACTTAGAGGTAGCACATCTCGATTCAAATGAGTTTACTGTATTTTCTGATTATTATTTGGCTTGAGTGGGGAAGCGAGAAGAACACAGCACGTAGAGAGCATGGTGATGATATTCTGACATAGCCAACCACTTCTTGTGTCTACACATTGAGTGCATCATCTTTATTTATTTACTTTTGTCTTTTTGAGACAGGATCTCGCTATGCAGTTCGCACTGGCCTTGAGTTCACTGTGTAACCCAGGCTGGTCTTGAATTTGCAATGATCCTCCTGCCTCAGCCTCCCAAGTGCTGGGATTACAGGCGGGCGCCACCAGGCCTGGCTGAGTGCATCATCTTTAAAACTTTAATGCATAACATTTGTGTATCACCTTTGCAAATATCCCTAGCTTTGTCTCTTGTGTAACCTACCTGTCATTATGCTAGTCTTATATAGTTTTTCTTTATAAAATGTTTAATAAATGTTAATATTTTGCAAATAATTATCTATTCTTTACCTTTTTCTTTCAATATAAGATTGATTCACCTCTTCTAATCTCTCCACCTTTCTTCCTTAATCTTTTTCCTTAAGGATAGAAATTTATTCCACTCAGTGCTTGAGAGTGAAAGTTCAAGATCAGGTGAGGGATGGGGAAGGCTTCCTGGAGGCCTCCCTCCCTGGACCGCAGGCGGCCGCTCTATTTCCTCTTCGGTGGGCAGTACTCTGGTTCAGCTGCAGCTTTTAAATTAAATTTTGATTCGACAATTTTTGTAATACAGGTGGCTTAAAATCTCCACAAGTCATAGTCTTTTTTTAAAATTTTATTTTAAAAAGAAAAAAGTCAGAAAAGAAAAACAAAAAGCAAAAGAGATAAACAACAGCAAACCCACGCAATAAAAATGTAGATTTTAAAAGCAGAATGAAAGAAATTTAACAATGGTTATTATATTGCATATTGTTTTTTTTTCAAAGAAAGAAAAGAAAATTAAACAAAATAGAAAAGCAGAAAAAAGGGCAGAACAATACTGAATTAAAAAAATTAACATCATAAAATAGCTAGTTGATACGTTTCCCATTGTCGTCTTAAAAAATAGTTACCAAAGTCACAAAATCAAAGCATAAATAGTGGCTAGACATTCAAACTTTGACAGTGCAAATCCTTCTGTTCAATGTTCCAACAGAAATTCAGTAATATCATCATCTATCTTACACACTCTACATACCGTTATACCCTTTAGAGCACTTTCCTTCCCTTTCACTTTCACAATATCTATTATATATTTTGGATCCCATTATTCTGTCAGTTTTTATTATTTCTTACACCAGAGAGACAATGTGATATTTACTAATGTGAGTCTCATTTATTTCACTAATGATATTCTCAAGTTGCCTCCATTTACCTATAAAGGCCTCAAGATCATCCTTTTTATAGCTGAGTAGTATTCCATTATATAAAAATACAATTTTTTATCCACTCTGTAGTTGATGGGAATTTTGGTTGTTTCCAAATTTAGCTATCACAAATTGTGCTGCTATGAACGTATATCTGACATGACCTTTTTACTTTTTCTGGGAAAATACCCAGGAGGAGAATAGCTGAATTGAATGGAACCTCCAATTGTAGTTTTTTGAGGAATCTCCAGACTGATTTCCACAATGGTTGCACTAGTCTGCACTCCCACCAACAGTGGAGCAGTGTTCCTTTTTCCCTGCAGCCTCGCCAACATTTGTTATCAGTTGTTTTCTTGATGGCAGCCATTTTTTCCCGGGTGAGATGAATTCTCAATGCTGTTTTAATTTGCATTTTTCAAATGGCAAGTGATGATGAACATTTCTTCATGTATTCATTCTTTTTAAATTTTATTTTAAAAAGAAAAAAGCCAGAAAATAAAATCAAAAAGCAAAGAAGGACATGGTCTTAATGAGTTAAAAAGAGTAAGTGTCTTTCAGTGAACTGCTATTTAATCTCTTCCAGTTGGATTATATACATTTTATATATACATATATATGCCATACCTCTTCTCTGTGTATCTAGCATTTATTATAATTTGTATGTTTTAATTCCTATATGGATAATATCTTTTTCTCTAATTGGTTTGGTAGAATAATGCAAAATTTATAATAATGCCATATTTAGTTTTTAACTAAATATGTTAGTTACTCAAAAAATTTCAATACAACTGATTAAGGAGTTTAAACTATTTTAGTTGGAATAATTAGCCTCAGAACTTAAATTAACCTCAGTTAGTATTTAATATTTTAAAATTGTTTATTCTTTAAAGCAAATTTATATGGTAGTCTAAGGTAAGAAAACTGAACCTAAATTTTTCTGAATAATTTTCTGTAAAAAATTATTTATGTCAATTGAAAAATGTGGTAAAACTAAAAAATCTTTTATAAACATTATTCTAACACCTTACTGTGATTACCAGGTCACCAATAATGGGGAATAAAGTGAATTAACTGAGCAAATATTTGTTTAGTGTATAGCATGCTCTCAGCGCTTTTTGAGGTACTAAAATTACATCAGTTATGAAACAAAAAAAAATCACTTTTTGTTGATTTTACACTTTTTTAGAAATCAATGGATAATTACCTATTTATGTATAATTAATAATAAAACATAAAATATCAGTTGATGATAGTATAATTCAGAAAAATTAAGCAGAGAGGAAGAGGGCCAATATTAGAGAGGAGATGGCAAATCCAAATCCAAAGTCAAATAAATTTCCACTAGGAAACGTTTTGTGAAGACACAACCATATAAGGGAGGCAAGGGTACGCTACCTGGGAAAACTAAACAAGTTTTAAAAGACGAGTGTCTGTGACGGCTTTATTAATGGTAGTCACTATTCACTGCGTATAGTTTTGTATCTTTTCAGTTGAAACAAGGCCTTTGCTGCATTTGAGATCAACTTGAGTGGCTTCTAGGTTTTGGAAATTTTAGTATTTACAATCTGAAGGCTTAGATCACGACAAATCTGATGAATGTGAACATATTCAACCATATTAAGTGAATAATATTGTACAATAAATTTTTAATCATAACATGTAGAAAATTTTATTTCAAATGAACCCATTGTGTACTACAAAAAAATGTGGTTCAGAACAAATTTTACAGGTCTAAATTTATAGAAAGAACATCTTGTATCTTCCAGGTCTGTCACTGTACCTTTTTTACTAGATTCACGATGCCATTTAAAGATTGTCTCACAAATGTGCCCATGAAACCTAAGTCCTCAGTGACACAGTAAGGGATCTCATTCTCTGCTTCTTCAGGTTTTTCTCTTTCAAATATAGCATCTTATGTCAAATTCTTAGGAAGAAAACATTTCTATTTCTAGGACCATTAAATTATTATTTTAATAACAGCAAATGTATTGATAAGTTATAATTACTGCTGTAGGACTTGGCAAATGAAAATTAGAAAACTATTTAATGAAGGGAAAAATCTGACCAGTGAGAACCCAATGAAACGCTGGCACAGTGGAAGAGGAGCATTGTCCACTGAGGCGTGAACACCACAGCACCTAGCCAACAGCCTCTACAGGACTGCAGTCAATGCGATGACCCTCGATTTCAGAACCTGCCTGATCTGACGAGTTATTTTGAAAATTAAAATCACTGTTTTTATATCCAGTTAGAGCTTACATCTGGTTCTTGCCCTCTTCAAAGCATACGCTTCAAAAGCTCTTTCATGATCTACTCTTGCACTTAATGAATAAATATGAAATGGTTGAGAGGAAGGTGAGCAATTAAAATTTAATTTATTCTAATTTCCGCCAGTGTTGATTTACTTTTAAAAATAGATGTTATTTCTCTGAAATAAATCAAATTAAAGCAGCATTTTGAATTTGAATTTTAAATGCTAAGGGAAAGAATGTTATTCCACAACTTTCACTATCATTAAGTCTTAAAGAGTAGTTAACTTCATTAAATCACAAATTTTCATATCTAAAAAGTGATAAAATGCAGCTTGTTGTGCAGCGGCACTGCCTGGTACCCCACACCTTCCCTGGGGAAGCGTAGGGTGACTTCCGTCCAGTTCCCATTCTCAACAGACTCTTAATGACCGGTTTGAGTTTTGTTTTGGGTTTTGGTTTTCTTTCCCCTAAAGTGCAACCAGGAAATATTTGTTAGGGCTATTTATTATATTATTATGCTTTATTAACTTGTTACTCAAAATGTGGATCACCACACTGGCAGCCCCTGAGAATTTGCAAAAACTGAAAAATCCTGGGCCCACTGCAAGTCTGGTGAAATAGAATCTCCGTTTTACTGAAGTCCCCAAGTGACCTTTTGCCTCAAATAATGTTATCATACATATTAAAGGTGTACAAGATGATCAGATAATACCATAGTTACTATATTGAAACAAATGATCATTTCATCCATCTCACTTTTTTTAATCAAGTTTCGGTTTATAGCAAAAGCAGCTAATAACATCTACTCATTTGGCAGAAGTCCCAAATATAATTTTTTTAATATCGGTATCATATTGTATGTTCTGTACTTAGATTTGTGCATTCTACATATCTGATACTTTGTATCAAGCATACAAACGTGGAACATATTTGAGATATAACACTGACAGCCACTATTGTATTCTCCATCATGATACATTTGAACATTTTCTTTTTCAGATTCCACTTGATTTTATGTGCATGGCTTTTCTCACTTGTCAATTAACATAGTGTTCATTAGGTTCATCTGCATTGTGGGAAATACCAAGATCGACTTTTTAAAGGCTGAGTACTAGTCCACTGTGCATATGTGCCACTTGCTTTATTATTATATTTTTATATGTGACATTATGTTTCCATGTCTTAGGCAATGGGAATAATGTTGCAAAGACCATAGGAGAGCACATATCTTTACAAGATGATTTTACTTTTTGCCCTTTCTCCAGAGATATATTAATTCTATTTTTAATTAATTCAGTAACTTTCATATTGCATTCCTTAACAAATGTCTACATCCCCCTAATAAATCTCGTATCCCCCTAATAAATGCCTACATTCCCACTAAATGTGAATACTATGACTCCCTTTTCTCCCTGGCCTATCCTTGTTATCATGTATCTTTTTGATATTAGCTGTCTTAGTCTGTAGGAAGTGAAAAGTCTTAGTGACCTGACTTGCATTTTTCCTAATAATTAGTGATGTCGGGTGCCTTCAACTGCCCCTGTGGTCCATTTTTGTGTCAACTTTGGAGAATTGTCTATTTTGACCCTCTACCCATTCTTCAATTGAGTTACTTGAGTTTCATCAGTTTTTCCCATAAATTTTGAGGATTATTCTTCTCAAATATATGGCTTGCCAGTATTTTTGTAAGGAGCTGACTGCAAGTTTCACTTTGTTGCTTGACTCCTTTGCTGTTCAATGAGGTTTTAAGTTTGGTATAATCCCATTTGCTTTTGTTCTCGTAGCCCGGGTTTTCAGCACAATACCCGTTAAATTGTAGCTAAAGTCAAAGTCTAAGAGCTTCGTCCCTATGTTCTTTTCTAGAGGTCCTTAGAGTTCTAGAGGTCTAGAGTTTTAGATCTTTTATCTAGGACTTTTATCCATTTTGAGTTAAATATTATATGTGATGTACGAATAAAATCTAATTTTAGTCTTTGACAGGTAAAACTTCAATTTCCAGCACTATTTGTAAATTAAATTTCCTTATTATTTTTTCTTCAATCCGTTGTGTAAACATAGCTGACTGTATACATTTAGGTTTGTTTTTGATCTCTTTACTCTCTTGGCAAGTCTATTCATCTCCTTTTATGCCAGTGAATGAACTTTCAAGTTGAGAAACATTGTTTTAGGATATGCTTTTCCTTTGTGAGATGCTCTTCTTATGTCTTGGAGATAATCAGGCTCTGAAAATACATAAATCTGAAGTAAAAACCAAACAAAAACACATAATGTCAATTTATTATCTTAGATATTTAAACACAACATACAGTTCTGAAGACTAGAATTTCATGATTATGATGTTCAGTTATTCTCTCAGGGTAGTGAAGTTACCTAAGCAGTCAGAGGATTATCATTTGAAAGTAGGTTTGCCCTTCATAGAATTCAGAACAGAAAAGAAATGTGCATGCATCAGTTAAGATTGCAGATGCATTGCACACTCTAGAAAAAAGTCCCCCTTGAGGGACATATTTGACACCTCCTAACTGCAGCATTCTGCTCTTATTTACATAAAGGAAACCAAGAAACAATCCACTAGAAATACTCTTTCTAAGGACAAAATTTTCAAGGCTCTTTCCTTTCTTTGCCTTGTAACTGTGATTTTCTTTCTTTCTTTTCTTCTTTACCCTTTTATATTTATTTAACATATATATACTTAATATATGATATTAATGCATATATATCAGTATACTAATATACTTATTCCAAATTTTGCACATCTACGACTCTTGCTGTTTCTCCACGAGACTGAGCAAATCTACCTGGTAGTAAGTACAATCCAAGAGGGTGGTATTCTGTCCTTTATTCACAATTTTTGCAAAAGCTTCGCTGAACCTTCTGAATACCACATATGTAGCCTTCAAAACAGTGGTGGTTGACTGCACTAGAGGAGATCACCTACCAATTTTTAAAAGATACTCCAGATAAATATAAGCAAAGTATCTTTTCCTGTATAAGTTAAGTGACAAACTGATGCCATAGAGACATCAAAAAAACCTTCCAAAATTAGACCTTACCATGGCTAATTGCATCAGAATTTCAGAGGTTAAATCCTGGGTATCATTATCATTTAATATTTCCCAAGATAATGTTGATATTCAAAACATTTAAGTATGACTTTTAAAAATTAAATTCAAGGAATAATCCAAGTCATCTATCAATATGATGCATTATATCCCATATCTTTTAATATTTAGTTATGGGGAATGTAGTGGAAGGAAAAGTAATTTTCTCCTCTATTCTTCCTGTGTTCTTTCCCTGTAGGAAAAGTAAAATCTGCAAGAGATAAACTAAAGTGTCCTAGCATTTATGTTTCCCTAGACATAAGAGATAATCAAATACAAAATCTCTAAAGTGGATCTCAAAGTGTTGTGTTGGACTTCAAGTTTAAATTGCTTCTTTTTAAAACAAAAAAAAAAGGGGGATTAGGAAGGACTCAAGTAGGGGAGACTACCATAAAACAGAGGTGGGGCTTGTCAGGAGGATTTAAATTAGTACTGTCTCCAGGGATTACAGGGACTAGTGATTTAAGCATCCCTCTCTTCTTGCTACAAAAGGGAGACACCTTACAAAACGAAACTTCCTTTACAGATTCAAATTTCTCTCACAAAAGGGCAACCTCTAGCATTGTTTTTGCAAGTGTTACTGTGTCTGATAAGTCTCAAGATAGTCCAAAATAATTCTTATGCCAAAAAACCATAATTGAGATGGTAGATTTTGGTTTTCTACAGTCATAATCTGGCGTGATATTTGCTGAATTCTACCAGGAACTAAAATCAGAATCTGTATTGTTGATGATTTGTTTTAAACATTTCATTCTCCTTACCAATTTCCATAAACATCTTTACTATTTAAGTCTTTTATTAGAAATATACCAAATTTTCTTAAAATGATGTGCACTTTAAAGAGTGCTTTAATTTCCTAGTTTCAAATTATTTGGAACAGTCCTTAGTTATACTGTATGCAATCATGGAACAAATATTTTACATTTAGTGGTCTATAAGTGATTTGATAAGTGAGTAAGCTTATTAAGAAAATGCACACATTTCAACCACTGCTCAAAATGTTTATCTGCACAGTGATTGTTGTGCCTTCTTTTTTCAAGTCTGACATAGGATGAGAAAGCTGGATGTGTATATTATCACATAGTGAACAGAAACTAAAAATATCTCCAGGAAGAGTTGTCCTGTCTTGTTCATTTTTTCCCCAGGGATATGGCGGGTACATTGCATCAATGATCTTAAAGTCAGATGAAAAGTTTTTTAAATGTGGATCAGTGGTTGCGCCCATCACAGACATGCAGCTGTACGGTGAGTGTGTCCTATAAGCTGACCTCATACAATCTATTGATTTGTAGAAAGCAAAACCCCAGTGAAGAAAAGCTCAACTGAGCTCATTTATCATGTGTTATTAAGCCTGTTTTGAGTTGTTTATCACTGCCCTCATTCAATTGATTTCACTGAAGCATAATAATTAAATTTGAAACTTGAAATAGTAAAATATGCTATGTTTTTCGTTGATTCTTGAATTTCTGTTCTGTTGGGCCGCAGCTTCTGCATTCTCTGAAAGATACCTTGGTATGCCATCGAAGGAAGAAATCACTTACCAGGTAACTAATTTACAAATGACAAGGAAGAACATTTTTGTCCCAAAGATGAAGTCAAATTGCTTTTTGAGATAGGTCTGTAGATATAAATTTGTGTTTGTCCTTATAGGCATCCAGTGTACTGCATAATATACACGGCTTAAAAGAAGAGAATATATTAATAATTCATGGAACTGCTGACAGTAAGTGTTTTATTTGCTGCCGCTGCTTGATGAGATCTGACCTTTTATAAAGGATACATTTTAGGACTGCAAATGGGGAGCCCTGTGAGGCTGCTGCAGTGGAGAGCAGAAAGTAGCACAAAGAACCAGATGCCCTGTAGAAAGTGGGAAGAAAACACTGAGGACTGAGGGGAGGTGGTTATCCTCAAATAGCATCATCCAATCAGGTTTTCCCCTAATGGCCTGCCTGTGCTGCTGAACGTAGTACCACTGGCTGCTTTTAACCATGCTGTGTTTAGTGTGACTGAAGGAAGCATTTTTATCAGTATTGAGTGACCATGGCTGCAGAGCTATTCGGTGCACCTCAATTGGGAACCCACTTGCACCTCACCAAGTCAGCAAAAAGGTGCAAGTACCAAACTGAAATTCTGGTGAGGTTACCCTCATAAGTGAAATTAGAGCAAAGAAAAAATTTCAACTCGCATTCATATCGTCCATAATTTTTTATCACGTTAAACTTAGGAAGTACGCAGGATTGATATTATCAGTCCTAAAGAACTATACTCACATAAAGCAGGTAGAGCTCAAAAAATTGTACATTTTCATTTTCCCATGTGACACCTTACAATAGAAGATTGACTATTGATTGTCATGGTTGAGAAAATCAATTTCAGGAAAGAAACATTTATCCAAGGCTACTTGGCGAGTGAGCTGAGATAGTCTCATGACAATGTAACATGTTAGCAAAAGGCAAAACTGGGAGAGGTATAGGTAGAAACTATTTGTGCTGTCTTGGCCACTTTTGTGAAAGTTGGAAACCTGTTACAAATGAGAAATTTATTCATGAAAACATTTAATGACAGCCACAGGTAGAACATACTAAAAGAGAACATAGTGCTTATGGAGGAAATTTTTAAGCTATTTAGATCTTACATATACATCAACAATGGTTATAATAATTAGCAATTATTAGGTACTAATTTTGTGTCAGAAAGTGTGCTATGACATTTTATATTATCTGATTTGTTCTGCACAATAATACTGTATGGTGGGTATTACTATGCTCTTATTTATTACTATCTTCTTACTCAGTAGAATGGTGAAGTAAATAGTAGAGAAATCACCTGATTATTAGTAGATGGGGGTGTGGGTCCAGGTGCCGAGATTCTTATTTCTCATATGCTTGCAGCTCTGGCATGTGAATCATTTATATTGAAAGGTAAATTATTTTGGCCCTGACAACATCTTATATTATGTTAGCATTTTTTCAACTTACTATATGGTAAAGCCATAGTCAGGACACCAGGTTATTTCTACCTGACTCACTCAGTCCTGGGCCTTAGAAACTGAGGCCTGGTTCCTTCAGAGGAATTGAGCTATGCATAGGCACAAGCTGGAAGACACACCTGCACAAAAGCACAACCTCGAGGGGATAGGGGCCATTGGGTTACAATGACATTATAATGCTACTTTTATTAATATCTTGAAAAATTACAAATCAGTTCACACAGCCAATCATTTGGCCTGAGGAAGGAGACAACTGGAAAATGTCCACAGTCTTTGTTCTAGAAACAAAGCAAAAAAATTAAAAAAAAAAAGCAAACAGAAGACAAGACTAATTTGTACTTTTTTTTTCACATGGAGTTGGGAAAGCAGATGAGACAGGGTCTTGCTATGTAGTTCAGGCTGGCTTTGAACTCGCTGTGTAACCCAGGCTGGCCTTAAACTGACTACAATTCTCCAGATTCAGCCTCACAAGTGCTGGGATAGAGGCATGCACCATGCCCAGCTTGTTCATTTGTCTTTTTAGCAGTATCTGTATGGAGAAATTACAGGTTATTACTCATACAATAGACAATATAGCTTTATAAGGGATTATTTTATCTTAGTCATTGCCCTATTAATTAGCATTCCTAGTAGCTTACATTTGCTAAGCAATTTGTATTTATTTAAAGTTGGTGTGATAATTTTCCCATGAAGCATAGTGGGAAAATTTTGAAAAAGATCTTGAGCATAGTTTTTAAAGTACTTAAATGATTATTTGGGATTCTTTATCATATGCTATGCAATATGATTATTTGGTGTCATGGAACTAGAATATTAAAGAACCTTAAATTATTGATAAGGCTGCTCTGATTTTACAAAGAGAGTTATGACATGCTAGTTTAGATGTTAATTACAGAAATTCAAAGATGTACACAGTGCACAAAGGATGAGTCCATGGGGCATCTGAACCAACTGCTGTGTGAACGGAAATTTGAATGACTGATCTGAGTTTCCACAGCTATGTCAGCCAACACTTCTACCAAACCCAGAGTCACTGTACTGCCTATTTCAGTTTTTGGACTTAATATTTCATCAGAAGGAAGAGAGAAGGAAACAGAAGTAATAAGTATGTTCTACATTAAATATTTAGCCCTTGAGTAATGAGATGTGTACTCTATTTTCTCAACATGAGGCCTTCTGTTCTAATTTATTGTAATAAAGCAGAATGCCAGTATCTAACTGGGACTGGCAAGGAATCCTCATTAAGGAATAGAAATCAGTTTTGCTGTACTAATAGCCACCCAGAACATTTACTATGTTAAAAAATTCATAACATGCAAAATATGTGAACAACTACACATGATAATTGATACTCAACAAACTGTATCTGTAAACCAACCTCTACAGATGTAATCCTTAGTTACAACTCCTGTGGAATCAGTTTATTTCTTATAATGTGAAACTGGAATTTAATCATTATGTCTAACAGCTTTCGAGTTAAAACCAAATTCGTTTTTTTAATGTACAATGTGCAGAAAATAATTCATCGCTTTGAAAATAAAAGAATATGAAAAATTCCAGCTCCCCAGCAAACGTATTTTCTTCAAATGTAATAATTTAATTTCTTACAGCAAAAGTTCACTTCCAGCATTCAGCAGAATTAATCAAACATCTAATACGAGCCGGAATAAATTATACAATGCAGGTAAGCCTCCTTTTAAGACAAATGTTCCGCTGGTCCGCTTTCTGTCATTATGGAAATGCCTGAGATAAACTAGGAAAAGGCCTTGTTGTGGCTCAGGGTTCAGGACTTCACAATCCGTGGGCAGGTCATCTTTGGCTCTGGGCTGGAAGCAAGATGAGGCAGCAGAGCCCCCCCCCCCCCCGTGAAAGCTTACTGATGAACACGTCAGCAGCATGGAGCGAAGACGGTTGGGAAACAGCCAGGCTCCAACAATCCCTTTCCAGGGCAGCCCCGGTGACCAGTGGCCCTTCCACTAGGCCTCACCTCTCAGCTCTGGCCACTTCCCATGGTGCCATGCTTTAAGACATAGGCTTTGGCAAGCTATTCAGAATGCAAACTGTAGGTATCTAATGTCCTTTTATGCCTTCCTTTTTTGCTTGTAAGATATAGACCACACTTTCAGTATTGTTTTAATTTTAATGTAACAGTTTTGTAGTGTGCTTTTTACATAAAAAGATTGTGTTACTGGTTCCTAATTATGGTCAGAATGTAGGACAGCTTATTCTGTGCAAGTGAATTGCATAAACCCTTCTAAAAATGTCCTTTACTTCTCAGACTTTTATTCTTACTATTAATATTGAATTCTTTTAAAATAGTCATTTTCCATATTACTTTGTCTTTTCTGCAATTTCTCCCGCCCATCATAAAAATTAGAGATAAACATGATTGGCAGCAATATTAAAAGAAAAGGAGAGAGGATAAAGTGTCATTTACATTACAATTTGTATCTGTGTATTCATACACTCAATCAATACTTACCAAAGATTTACTTTACAGTGATCGCTGTGCTAGAAAGGTAATAGGAATACTATCAAAAACTATCAGCCTGATGGAAGAGCCAGAGAAGAAAAATAAGTAATTTTAATTTTCTAGCATGTAGAAGAACAATGTGTTAGTTTTCTCTTTTTTTGGTACCAGAGATCAAATACACTACCTGGCACTCGCCAGGAAGGTGCTTAGGCCGCTGAGCTAAATCCCTGGCTGTGTTAGCTTCCTGTGACAAAATATCTGACATAATCAATTTATAAAGAGGGAAAATATATTGTGGCTCACAGTTTCAAAGTTTTGGCCTGTGGTCCCTTGGCCCCGTCACCTGGGGCCCGCGACTGTGGTACATCATGATGAATGTGTGTGGTGAAGGACTATATGCCTCTCATGGAGGCTGAGAGGCACAGAAATAGAAAAGGGTCCCATCCCCATCAAAATGCACACACACTCCTTTCACTAGGTCCTACCTCCTGTAGCACCCACCACCGTCCAGTTGTACCAAAGTACTGGAAACACGCAATTCACACATAGGCCTTTGGAGAACTTTTAATATCCTGACCATATACTTTGCCCCTGACTTCCAGTGAGTCACATCTGTCTCACAGTGTAAAATTCAGTCCATTTTCAGGAGTCACAAAAATATTAAAAGTTCCAGTACTGGTGAAAAGTCCATGTCCTATCTGCTCTGAGATGTAATAAAAACTCGGTTGTGAACTCACCCCTATAAAAATTTTTAAAAACCCCATAAATGTATATACTTCCAATTTAATGTAGTTGGAGAGGACAAATACTATCATTTCAAATGGGAAGAATAAGAAAATATTAAGGAAGAATTAGACCACAGAAAGACCAAAACACAGCAGGAGGGTATTACCTTAAATACTGTAGCTTCATGTCACATTGAGAACATGTGGTGGTGTGATGCAAGCTCCAAAGATTTGAGCAGCCTGGCACCTACATGTGGTAGTATCAGACCACCTGCTCGCTCTCTTGAGCTACTTCTGTTCAGTGCCTGCGCGTCCACTCCTTCCTGGTATCTCCAGCTCTGGGATCTCCATTACAGTGGAGAGAAGCACTCTCACAGTTCCATAGGTCACGTCAGAAATCTTCACGTTTACAGGCACGCTGAACCTGCCCCATATTGCCATGTTTCCCAGGCACTCCTTTGAAATCTCATTGGAAGCTTCTATGAACCCATAATGCTCAGGATGCCTGAAAAACCACTGTGATCTACACAAGGCCAGGTCTCCTCCTATAACTGGACCCATTTAAATCACAGTAGCAACAGTCTTTGGTTTTATTCAAAACTCAACATAGGGAATGAATCCCAGGGAAACAATTCCCAAAGAAGTCTTTTATGAACAGGGTGCCCTAGGAACAAAAGTCTTTGACATGAGCTTACATTTTAAACCATATAACCTGTGATGGATGAGATTTTTCTGGTTCCGGAGATGCCCTCAAGTAGCAGTAAGATCCTACGTTCCCACAAAGACAATGAGATAAATATATTTGCCTATTTAGATGTTTACACTTCAAATAGATGGCTACCATATGGTTAAGAAATACATGGTTTGGATTGAAAAACTGACAGAAAGACGGAAGAAACTATTCAAAAATGTCAAAGGAGTAGAAAAAGTGTACATAATTGAGGTTTTTCTAAAGTACATACTTTAGGAATTGGAGGTCAAAATCCTCTCTAGATTCAGTAAAAAACTGTCCACAGTTTAGTCACAGAGAGAACAACATTAAGCCATCTATGCCAATACGAATATGGGATCTGTTTTTGAACAACAGATCTGAATTTAAATGCAAAGGAAAATACTTTGTTATATTATTGATTCACATGACTATTATCTTTTGAAAAGTTTAGCTGAAAGAACTCAAAGGTTAGTTAGGTCAGTGGTTTTTTGTTAGATATTACTTTTCCTCTTGTTATTTACTTTTTTCCTATGCTAGGAATCGAACCTAGGGCCTTGAATGTGGTAAGAAAGTGCTGTGCCCTGAGCTAAATTCCCATCCTCTAGTTTAGATGTTATTTTTTAAAGCTCCTCGACTATAGGGCTAAACGTATGCACGTTGACGGATAATAGCTGCTTTGATAATCTGAAATCACCCTTCCTGTCACTGTCTTAGGTCTACCCAGATGAAGGTCATAACGTGTCCGAGAAGAGCAAATACCATCTCTACCGCACAATCCTCAGATTCTTCAGCGATTGTTTAAAGGAAGAAATATCTGTGTTATCACAGGAACCAGAAGAAGATGAATAATGGACCCTATTTATACAGAACTGAAGGGGATAGCAAGGCTCAGTGAAATGTAACCAAGAGATTGTCGTATCGTGGACGCTCCAGATTTCAAGGGCAGCTTGAGGAGATGGCGCTGAAACAGCACACTGAGAGACAATGAACTGGAATCTGAAGACGGAGGTCCAGGTCTACTGTGTTGCCAAGAGTGCAGAACCTGTTTCTTTGTAAAAGGAAGGTCAAAGGGAGGTTTCAGGGGAGAAATCAGTTTCACATTAAAGTAGGAGTAGTGCATGTTTTCTTCTGTTATCCCCGTTTGTTCTGTAACTAGTTGCTCTCATTTTAATTTCACTGGCCATCATCATCTTTGCATATAATGCACAACTCATCGTCAGTAATACAGTCCCTGATCTTTGATGGCTGAGCTGCATTCTAACACTACTGTACCTTTACAATAAGTGCAATTCTTTCATTGTCTATTACTACGCTTAAGAAAATATTCAGTTAATAAAAACAGTATTTTATGTAATTTCTGTTTTTAAAAAGAGAGTCTTGAGTCGAAGGACTTGTAGAAATATGGATTTCAGCACCTTCCAAAGTTGAGCCGGTTATCAGTAGATAGAAAGTCTTTAGACCAACACACGAGTGTATGTCCACGATATATATATATATATATATATATACGCACGTGTGCATATACAGTCAGTGAATCTATCTTTCTATGTTATTCATGCTATAAAGGGTAAACTTTTGATGAATTAGAAAAGATGCTCTTTTACAGATTATAATGGATGCTTTGTTTAACGAGCCAAATATGATGACCTTTTTTCCAATTCAAATCCTAGCTGTTGCTTTCCTATAAATGCTTGGGTTGTGTTTGGTATTGTTTTTAGTGGTTAATAGTTTTCTAGTTGCAATTTAATTTTTGAAAATGATACCTTGTCACATGTAAATTAGATACTTAAATATTAAATTATAGTTTCGATAAAAAAATTTTGTTAACAATGCAAAGCCACTGAGTGCTATTTTGCTCATTTGGTGGAGAAGGGTTTTTTTAAAAAGGGAAAAAAAAAACACTTGATCCTTTTGCTTTTGTCTCTCAGTGCATAATCAATTCTGATTTTCATTGTAAAAGCAAAGATCCAGATTATTTCATTTCCCAGTTTCGACCCAAGGCCTGCCCAATTCATTGTTCCTGGTTAATTTAAATCTTTCTGGTGAGAACTATTTTTTATTAATTGGCCTGAAAGTTCACAAACAGCAGTGTTTGCTGTTTAATTTGAATCAAAGGCACAAAATCCATCAATTCCTTGCAGTGTTGATTTGCAGCAGTAACTGAAGAGTGTGAAATAAACCTGACTGTGTTGAGTCAATTATACCTCAATTTGAAGTTCAGAAAAATCCCTGTGGTATAGTGTGTTTTCATGGCTTTTAAAAAATAGTTTAAAAGAAAGACTGCATTATCATGATATCACAATACCAGGAGGAGAAATTAAAATGTCAGAGAATTGCTGAATCATCCTCCTGTTTTGTCAAAGGATCGACCTAGAATTCTGAGTGTTTGCAAACGTGACTCGCTGGGTGGGGAGGCATGGTCTCTGCTTGTCTTCGGGAAGCTTAGGTATTACATCTTCACTGCTGCACTTGATTCAATTTAAAATGCGAAAGGCCCTCACTTCTGAAAGACCCATTTGTGGTCTTTTTCAATAACAGTAAACACATTTTTTAACAAAATAGGTTGTACTGTTTAAAAAAAACTTTTGCCTATTTTATTATGACAAATTTCTTTTTAGGCTGACTTGAAGTCCAATCGAAGCTTTTTAATCCATGTTTTAAACTTTGCCCACTAGAATTTTTTATGATGCGAATAATTATGTTGTCTGAAAGGCGTGGTTTTATTGACTGTCTATTTGAGTAATACTTAAAAAGTATTTACCTTCTATTGTTCTTCGTTTCTCCTGCTTTACTATCAGTGTTCATTTATTTTTCAATTAATTTAATACAGTTTATAATGTGAAAGATGTTTGTGTGGCACCCACTTTACCTTGAAGGCTAAATAGATACCAAATGAAAACATACTGTTTAACAGAAAGGTAGAAAATGTTCCACTGTGTGAGTCTTTGAGTGTTAATAACTGGGCAATTTTGGATAAAGGAAATGTTCTTCAACACATGGAGACTTACCAAGGATGCAGTAAGCCTTAGCTTCATCTCAGTCCTGAACAAAACAAGCTAAATATATTTTTTTACCTTATAACTTTTCCCTAGAAACAATGCTGTAATTTCAAACATATTTATGCATTGTGGTTGTTTCCTAAGATTCCAAAAGCAAACTTTTTGAAGTGTTGCTTTTTTCCTTAAAACACAAGAGACACTAAAAATTATATAAGAAAAGGTAAGTAAAATTAACTCATTTAGAAGCATAAACACAAACTTTCTGAAGCTATTTTGAGAGAAAAGTGTTTTTGTGTTTTACTTTGCTTCCATTAAGATCACCAACTCAGCATTCAGAGACTAAGGAATCTGCACTTATTTGCTGAGTTTCCTTGAAGAACTGAAGGAAGGCAGTGTTCTTCAAAACATGAATCTCCCCGGAGGATCATTTTTCCTTCTATTTAGTGTACCTGTTACCGTTTAGAGACTGGTGGGCATCAGCTGTAGATCAACTAGAATCAACCATTTTAAGCATTGGTCCTTACATGAGAATTATTTAAGGCATTGACTCTCAAATGGTGGGCTTCACAGCAGTCACCTGGCAATGAATGAATCGTTCACAAGTCACTAGGGTCGCCGAAGTCACATGGCTTCTGTAAGAATCTCGTATGAAGTACAATATATTTTTTCCTTTCTCGTGTGCGCTGACCGCCCTCATATTTTTCAGGGACCAGAATTGCATAACTATGGTTCGAACTCTTAACTGTGCTCTCTTTCACTTCCTACTCTGAGGATTTCCGCTTACTACTGCTGGCTACCTGCTGGAGCCAATAAATGCATCTCTTACGCACCGCAAACCTGCAAGAGAGTGCTAATGCTCTATTGAAACCCAAATAATGGAAAACTGGAACAGGTGACTGTAATCACTGCTTCAAATGTTACACATGGTCCTTGGCAGATTTCCCGGGCCTTAGCTGCCCACAGCTTCTTACCCTTCTTTTTCTCTTTTCCCCTTTTTCACTCTTCTCCTATTTCTCAGGATCACTCTCCAAAATAAAGTCACATGCACTAGCTGTTGACTCAGGTCCCATTTTGTAGAGAAAGATTCTCATTTTTCCTGTAAGAGTTTATTATTGTGATTACAGAAAAAGACAAATAAAATGAAAAGAAACGACGTGGCTTCTTTTCAGGTGTGAATATGCTATCTACCTAAAATTCATTGAACTCTTACTAAGTGCTCAGCTTACGGCAAGTATCTACAAGCTTTATTAAACTGAGTCTTAACATGACCTGAAATAGTATTTTCATTCTGATTTAACACATAAGAAAGTTGAATCTTAAAGAATTATGAAACGTACCCAAATTTACATAACTAAGAAATAAATAGACTATAATGAATTTCCAGTAAAATAAAAGTCCATATTCTCAGTTACTGTGCTATGTTACCTCTGAAATAAGGACAAATTTAACTCATGCCCATGCCGTCTAAGGAAGAATTTTAAGTATTTAGCCATATACTTCCAGATATTTTTGAAAATGATTTGGCAACAGTAATACTAAAATTAAAGGATAGTCTGATACGATAGACTGCTACAGTATATTTGAAGTTACATGAAAAATTTCCTGATGATGAGAGAACATATAATATTAAAACATGTTTTCCTTTTCTGCTGGATATATCTAAGAATTATTCTTATCCATAAATTATTTTTTATCAGAGGTCATGACTATATTCCTGGAAAATAATTATCAGAGTTACTTGTTCAGGTGTCTTGATTAGGATGTTATTATTACAGAAGACATGCATATACCACAGAAACATTTTGTTAATCAAAATATTTGGGCCTATAAAAATGAAAATCTCATGCAGCATTTAAACACTACACATCCAGAAAGTACATTGCTATATCTACAGTCATAGCAGGCACCTACAATCCTATTCACAGTCTAAGTTAAAATTGAATTTCTTCTCATTTTTGTCCCACTATAGGAAATAGATTTGGTTTACCACTAATCCAATCTGCTAACAATTTTATTGCATACGGCACTATTCCATCAATTGTTAGGAGAGAGTCTCTCTGAATTTTAAAAAATCCTCTCTCACCCACAGACAAGGCAACTAAGTTTTAAATGGGAAACAAGTCACATTACAGTACAATTTTGATTATTCCTTTTCAGACTTCCCATTAAGCTTGTGCTGGTCTGATGTAAGCACTGCACACCGTACACAGCAGTGCAGTCACTATGGAAGTGTTTGTGCTGATTGCCACAACCTGTTCACATTTACCAGACTTAGTACCATTTTAACTAGCTATACAGGCCGTGAGTGAAATCTAAGAATGGAGATTTCCATCCTGCTCGTAATACTACAGAGATGGAATTTAAGTTTTTTCCACTTGTTTTTATTGTATCAACTCAACTAATTCTCAAAACAAACATATGAAATAGAGAAACCTGTATTTCTTCTAGAGAAACCTGTATTCTGAAATCAACATTCAGAGAGGTTAAACAAATTTATAGCAGTGTCACTTGATATGTAGTATTAGACCTAGAATTTGAAGTTAGACTGTGACAGTCTCCAAACCCTCACATGCAGTAATCACAAATGTAGATTTCTTTAGCAAGTAAGTTGCTAAAGTTCATTGTGCACATTTTTAGGTGTATTAAACTTTCAAATCTCACGATGTTTGTTCAAAGGTATCACTGAGTATGTTTTTGATGGGAGTAACAGAACCCAACATTTAAAGTATCTCAAATACTGGTTACTTAATATGCATATGGTCATCATCTATCTGTTAGTTGTGCAGACTCTCAAGCATTACTGTGGCTTTCTTGAATCGCAGTCTGAAGGGTGGCAAGATCCCCAAATGATTTCTGTGCATATTGACATTGTAGAAGCAGAGGTTTTAATGATGAGAACATTTATAGACCCTAGCACAAGAGAGTTGAAGTTGAATGTTTCCAGGGGTTATTTAAGAAATCAAAGGTGGAGTCAGCTCTTACTGCCTCCTTTCCACTTCATACACTTGGCTCTTGTGTTTGCCTACAGGGATAGACATAACTCTATACCTGCAGCTCCCAGGAAACCAACACACTGTTTCCCTACAGTGCCCAATGATAGGTAGCCAAGAATTGATCTCCCTTTTGTTTATCTTTTTACCAGGAGAGTTAATATTTCCATAAAAGGTGTAAATAAAATTTCTTTCATATCCTATTGTTCAGGCTCTGTTTGCAAGCCCTGTATGTCTCAGATGCAGTGGAAGCTAGGATGTTATATATCTGATACACCTCAGCGGAGATGAGAAAAATTAGAGTGGTAGAACGACTGAATAATAGAGGCACAGTGTTTGGCACAGAAGAGATGGGACTGCCCTGCCCGGAGCAGTAAGATTTTTACCACTGGCATTTCACCTAGAGGAATACCTCAAACTACTGAGTTTTGAGGGCTTGGTGTTTTATGTTGACCCGTCTCTTAAAGGTGTCTTACTTTTCCTCCCAGAGGGCCCCACACACCTGCTCCACCTTCTGTTCCTGAGTGGCAGTGCACGTTCCTACTTGACATTTTGTTTTCACCTCTGCTGTTCATCACTGACACATTTTCCAGTGCAAGCAGGTATTTGGAAATTTGATTGATCTGCTTGCAGTCCCAATTTGCAGGCTTTATTTGCTCTAACACAATTTATGATGCCTTGATCATCTCCATATGGCTTGAATTGGTAGACACACCATTAATTCTTCTGATTGATGGATCATGGAAGGCTTCTGTGGATGTGAAAAGAAAAGGCCTGACAAGGAAACACAGGTAACCCAACATCCCCATACATACACACTTTTAATGGATGTAATTCTCATTATGTGTTTTAACATCTATCCTTTAGGACACCATGTGTGACTTTTAATGACCAGTTTGGTATAATTGGATTTTGAGCCCTTGGGGAGAATGAATTTTAAATTGCCTTGCCCAGATAAATAAAAGAGTTCAATTTCAAGGTTGTCTTTAAGTTAGGAAATAACATAATATTTTGTGCCTACTATGTGCCCAGTATGCAATATGATACAGCATTAGGAAACGTTTTGGCCACTTAATCTAACTAACATGTTTGAAGAATAAATAGATATTTTAGTCTAAGTGCACTAAGCAAATGAATCACCACTCACTAAAAAGTATCAGCATGTTCAATCATATTTTAGTTTTCATTGAATCATTATGTTCACATAAGTGAACATACTTCACCAGACATTGCCTCTTAGAATAAACACCTCATAGAATAAACACCTCATAGAATAAACACCTCATAGTAAATGTAATTACTTTGTTCAGCTATAAAGGGCGTAAATAGATCCCTTTCATTGTTACAACAACTGGTCTGTTTTTGGCTCACATCTCATATCGAGCGATGGAGTCAACTCTTATTCAACTTCTTATTCAGTAATAGAATCAAGTCTTAGTTGTGATATTGTTGGACAATTTTTTTCCAAGCCTGAACTGCATCTGGCAGAGAGAGATTGGTAAAAATTGGTATTTAGTTCAGTTCTGTTATTTTGTGGTATCTGACTTTAATTGAATTTATCCTGGGTTGAAGGAAAGAATTCACATCTTGTGGAAAAAGAAATATTCCCAAAAAGTGAAAAATGAAACAAAATGATCTACTGCCTCCAGCCCACAGCCTGCATTTGGATCTCTGCTTCATCTATGCTGAACTTGGACCCAACACCAGCCTCTTTTCTCATATTCACTGTTCCGTTGACTGTTTTCTTCATGTGCCCAAAGCCAGAAACCATGTAATTTGCATGCTTTTCTTTGTCTTTCATTTGATAGCTATTAATAAAAGGAGCTAATACTTTTGAGACATTAAATTATGTGTTTTAAATATTTCAAAGATTTTGTTTGATACATCATATATTTTTATTTTTTTATTTAAAGAGAAGAAGAAAGAAAAAAAAACAGAAAGAGGGTAGCAACAATACAGATTTCCAAAGGCAAAAGAAAAAAAAACAACAACCACAACAAAAAAAAACAAAAACAAAAATACTAAGAAATCACCACTTGATAAGTTACATAGTGTCATCGGTCAATTCCTTTATAGACTGAGTAGTGATCAATTCAAAGTAATTAACACACTCATCACCATAAACTTTTATCTTTTTTTCATGGAGAATCTACTCATTCTTTGCCAAGTATTTTGAGATATATAATGTATTCTTTTTTGTATTATAATATGGATTCTGTTGTGCTATAGAATCCCAGAACTGGTTTCTGCTATTAAGCAACATTGTACCTGTTGCTGGATTTCTCTCCTCCTCATACCCACCTCCCTTTACTTTTGCCAGTCTCCAGCAACCGTGTGTCTACTCTCCACTTCTGTGGGTTAACCTTTTTCAGATTCCACTTCCGCAGTCTTGTTCTATGCCTGAGTTGTTTACAGTGTCTAGCAGACCATCCTTTTTGTCTCAAATAACAGGATTCCTTGCTTTCTGTCTCCCCTTCTTCATTGCTGAGACACAGTCGCTGCCACAACACAGAGAAGGGAAGGTTTATTTTGGCTCGCAGGTCCAGAAGTTTCAGGCAAGTCAGATGGAGCCTACAGAGGAAAGGAGTGGAGGAAGGACCTAGGTAGAGGAAAACTGCTCACATCATGATGGGGAGATGCAGAGAAGAGAAAAGATAGGGAGGATGGCACACTGTTCCATTTCACAAACCCAGTGACTCACCTCTTCAGAGAAGATCCACTGCCCAACAGCACTTTCAGATGTTAACCTGTGATCCAGTCACTTTCCAAAAGCCCGGCCTGCAATATTATGGTGCTTTGGGATAATAATCATAGTCCAAACCACACCGTTTTGCCCTAGCCACCAAAAGGCTCATGTGCAACTTTTTATGCAAAATACATTTAATTCACCTCTAAAAGTTGCTAAAGTCTTAACACTTGCAGCAAGCAGAAAAGTCCATGTTTAAAAATCTCCTCCAAAACTCAAAGCAAATTCTTAACTTCGAACCTTGCTAGAATCAAAAAGAAAACTGAACACTTTCTTTCCATCTGTCTCAGAAAATGGCATAGGATAAATATTCCTATTTCAAAGGAGAGAAATAGACAGATAGAAAGAAATCAGACAAAGGCAAGATGGAAACAACAGTTTCCATCAAACAAGAAGCAGATTCTGGTGAAATGAGAACCCAAATGCCTATTGAAGCTCAAATGGCCTCTCTCTGGGTGTGGATTTACTCACTGTTTGCAGTTTTCCTCACATATGCTACATGCTTTTCCTAACCTTCTGAGTTCTCCACCTTACTTTTTGTTCCACTCTCACAGCTTTGCACACTGTATACCCAAGGTCATGCTGTGTGGTCTCCCAAGCATTCTTATGAAATCTGGATGGTAGCCTCCTGATCTTAGAACCCTTATTTTCAGCTCTTCTGTAAAATCAATACCATGTGACTGATGCCACTTGCGTAAACATTAGCCAGACCTCCTAGGACCACAGTTGCAGAGGCTTCTGTGCACCATGATGCCTGGGCATTTTGAAATGAATCCCAAGGGACCAAGCCCCTCTAAGTCTTTCTGGAGCAGAGTGCCCTGAGGCTCTCTTCCAAAAGCACCATGACTCACTTTTATGCTTTGGAGTTTGCAAAGCATGAAGTCTTGCTGATTTCTGAAATGCCTTGAAAGCACTATTTCTATTGTCCTGACGCAAAGCACTTGGCTAGATTCTTTATAATGCTAATCTTTTTAGCAACCAAGTTTTCCTCTGCTCCAGATGTGCAGATGCGTCCTTTCTGGGGACATTGAATACATTTTAAGTGGTTCTTTTCTCTTGTTTCACAGTGTAAATTTTGATAAAAGTAGTGAACAATACCCACGCCACATCCTGAGTATAGAGTTGCCTGAAAATTTCCTTTGCCCGATTAATTAGTCCACCATTTATAATGTCAATTCTCCAGCAAAATCTCATGACATGAAGAAAATGTACATAAATATTCTACCAGAGCATAAAACACAAGGCCTTTGGTTCAACTGCCAAAATAGTCCTTGTTCCCAGCTGAAACCTCTTGAGCCTGGCCTTTACTGTTTCTATTCCTGTCAGCTTTCTACTCTTCTGAGTTCTGAGCAAAATCTTCCACTAAGCTCTGCTTACAGCATTCTATAGCTTCTTCAGGCAACATCTATAAACCTTTCCAAATTTCTCTCCTTGACAAGTTCCAAAGGCTTCCGAGCCACGTGGTCAGGTATAGTCACAGCAATGGCCCCACTCTCCATAAAGGAATCTGTCTCAGTCACTTTCCTCTTTCCTGAAACCATAATACCTGACACCACAATTTAAGGAGAAATGAATTTTGGCTCACTTTTATAATCCTCAGTCAGCTGGCTGTAAGGTAAAAACATGGGGGAAGGGTCTATGTGGAGGAAACTTGTTCATGTCATGGCAGCCAGGAAGAAGAGGCCAAAGGGAGCAGCCCTGGAGGGAGATATATCCTTCCTAGTCACACCGCAGTGACCCACCTCTTCTGACCAGGCCCAACTCCTAAGGGCGCCGCCTTCAGTTGAATCCATAATCCCATAACTTCCCAAAAGTCCTGCCTATAAATTCTCATAACTTTGGTAGGTGGGCATTCTTGTTACAAATCATAACAACTTGCTTATGCTAAATTGTGTCCCATTGTATGTAAATACCATATTTTCTTTACTCATTTAGCTATTGATGGACATTTAAATCAATTCCATAATCAATTGAATCTATGGAATTGATCCTATCCTACCTAAAGTGACCTGGAGATAATGTTAATGATAAAAATATCTTGAAGTTTGTAAAAAAAAAAAAAATCACAAAGGATCTCAGATAACTAAAACAGTCCTAAGCAGAAAAAACAAAAGTAAAAACATCACACAATCGGACCTCAAAATACTAAAATTATGTATTAAACTTCATTTGGATGCTGTAGAATATTTTATAATTTTCTTTAATTCCCTTTTATTTCAAACTCCAGTATCTGTTTTTTTCAGTTATTTTCAAATCCTAAATCGAACTTGTTTTTCACTTAATTAAATGTTTATTCATTTGTACTTTTAAAAATGCACATAATTTATATTAAAGCCTATCTTGTTTGCAATTTATTATGCAAATAATAAAATACAAGTAGGAAGAACTAACATCTATTAGCTAAATTTGTACCAAGCCATCAGATATGCACATAGCTCTTAAATTTACCACTGGTTAAGTATGATTATGATCCCAAAGTTTACATGAGGAATCATAAAGTTTCAAAATTTTGAGTGAGCTATTGAAGTGACAGTAAGTCATAGTAATTATTAAAATCAAACAAAAAATTCAGTATTTTAGGAAAATAAAGCTTCATTTCTCATCCTATGAAAGAAACCATCTCAGGCAGGTAGGGAGCTGTTCTACATAAGTAAGCTAAGAATGTAGAATCTGTGCTGTAACCTCAAGGGAGGAGAACAAAGGAGACATGCAGTGCCACTTTCATGTGCCCTCTGTCTAAAATGATACCCACCATATGTGCTTATAGTTCGTTATGCTGGATAGCTCTCAAGTGTCCCCTCCTGCCAACAAAAGGCTTGGAAACACTGGAGAGGAAATGAAGAATTCAGAGAGCAGCTGAGTTCACCACAAATCTCTTTCTAGCTCCTGCACTTTCTCTACACAGAACACTGCTGAATGCCTCGGTAAACAATGCCGGTCTCCCTCCAACTCAAAGCCTGGGCTTTCTGGATATTGTGAAGCAGTTTACATAAGTGCATATCAATCTCCTTTTGGTCTGCAAACCTGTGAACAGTTAGACAATGTCTTCTCCCCTCCAGTCTCCTAATACAGGTGAGTGAAACGAGAATGGATACAATAGATTGGCAGCTAATTTAACACCACTTGTAGTAAAAGAAAATCCACTTATTCTTTTTTTCCATTGTAAAAATATATAAATTAATTAAGTTGATTTTTACAGATTTGATTTACCAAGGTAAAATATGACTAAAAAACCATTCGAACAATATAAGTTCTTTTATAACCTACAAATCAGAAACAACTATTTTTTTTAAAAAAATCCAATACTTCCGGTAAGAAACTAATTTTCAAAATCAGAAAAGTTTAATTTTAGCTATCTATACTCTCTTACCTCACTGCTTTGCCAACCTAAAAATTTTGTTTCCCTTTCAATGGCTTCTGACAGTCCTGCAAATGACATCACGCCATATAAGATGCAGGCTCTGATCCACACGGAGAGCCTGTGAAGTGATTGTACAATTCAGTCTCTACCCAGTATACTTTTTTGCGTGGTGCTGGGAATAAAACCCAAGTTCTCACATATGCTAGGCAAGAGCTTGATCCCTGAATTACCTAGCCACAGTCTTACAAGTAAACTTCTGAAAGTAAAAGGATGTCGTTACTTTCTTGATAACAAAAGGCACAAAATGAGACGTGAAAGGCATGGTAGTGTCCACCTGAAGTCTCAGGTCTTCTGCAGGTTATGAAAGGAGGATCACTTGAACTTAGACATTGGAAGGCAAGTTGGAAATATAGCCCTTCACCCTAAAAAATTATATGGGTTTCTCTAGTAATAACACAATGTAGGAAACTACATTGTCCCCAGTATGCCCTGCGTCTTGAAATTCAGAAAGCTTGACTAGCAGGAAGCATCTTGAGATTGCTAGATAGGGTCATTTACATAATAAACAGTCTAGGGCTGGTTTTGCATGGAAAAGTATCCCTTTCCATATGCGGGACACTTAACCTGACACAGAACACAGCAATTGAGATCGAGTTGAAATGGCTACTAAATCTGAGGTCAAGTCTCACTTCTCAACATTTTTAGCTTCCACAGATGTGCTACACCTATGTTCATCAACTGTCATTTCTTCTGAGTCCTGCCTTTGCTACCCTACAGGGCTTAGTTTGAGTGTAGGTGATTCTGGGACAGGTTCTGTGCAATTCAAGCAATTTGCACAGTTTCATGGTGGCCTGGAAATCTCCCATAAAGCAATGGTCAATTTTCCCTGTGTGTTCTGGTCCGGCAGCTTCTTGGTGAGAGTACTCAGAGATGTAGCATACTTCAGGCAGTTGCCATTCTGGCTGAGAAGAAGTGTTTAGAAAATGTGTCATGTGAGGGACTTGGGGACAAAGTACTTTAGGGATTTGAACTCATTATAAATAGCATGCCCCACGACCATTGTCCCTGCAAGAATCTTCAAAATCTGAGTCTGAACAATCTTGAAAGTGTAACATTCAACGTGTGCTTCCTGTTGATACTGCCTCCACTGGTCCACTGGTTCACAGTGGGGACAGGGATGAGATACACTCACCACAGGCAGCATCACTGCAGTAGCTGACAGTGCTACATCAAGCCAAGGAACTAACTGGACTCTTGGGTCCAGTGCTAGTTATCTCATAATCAATTTTCATCATCTTTTCTGGTCTCTGGACTGTCCTGGGCCACGTATTATCTGAGCAAGCATGGGTGCTTTCTGTGTGGCATTGTTCTGAGGTGGGTTCTACTGAGGAGGAGTTTTTCTGGGGCTTTTCCTCAATGAAGTGGAGAGACTTTCCTCTTGGAGTGGACGGAATGATTCTTGGTTTTTGGGAGGACATTCTGTAACTTCCCCAGAAAACCCTCTTTAACCACAACAGAATCAGGCTTCTTTGAAAAGGGAGAAGTCAGTCAAGACACTGCAGCTTTCTTGTCCAGTGACTGCTTTGATCTGCTATTGGAATGCACTGGAGAAGGGGACTTCCAAGTGGCATTTGCTTTCAGAGTTTCCCCTTTCTTTGGAAGTTCTTTCTGAATGCAGTTTAAGTTCCTTCTTAGGGCACCATTTCCTCTTAATCAGAAAGCCTCTCATTCTAAGAACTGTTACTTCGCCATAAAAATTTGATGTTTTGCAATTCTTTTTAATGACATTTTGGGAAGAGATTCTGTAAATCTAGGTTCCAGAGTAAGATAGATTTGGGGAGAGTGGACGGTGGGAGGGCAGTTGTGAGGAGTGACTCATGGAAGGAAGGAGGGTACAGGAGTCATTTTCTTCTGGTTCTCACTGACGAGTCTGTAGACTTCTGCAGAAAATCCTCCCCAGTGAACTCCACTAAGGACGCTGCGCCTGAGGCACAATGAGAAATCCAGGCTGGCTGAGCCCTAGACCAGCAGGCTATGAATCAGTGAGCACATGAGCCCACAGTGCACCCCAAAAGCATCCTCTTAATATGCTGTTTACTTTGATTTCATGTCAAACAAATGAATTATTGCGTTTATCTAATCCTGTCACTTCCTAGTGTTAATCATTATTTGTGACTTTCCAAACCCCAAAAAGGCCCTGACAGCTAGGCTCTCAAGGACCTGTTCCTGAAATGTATTGCAATGAGATATAATTCACATACTATACAAGTCACCTTTTTAAAGTATACAGCTTGGTGGTTTTGAGTAGTCACAAAGCTATACCAAACTTACCTCGTTTTCACCTCTACTCATAGAAACTCTATATAATCGGCAGTCACCTTTTACCAACCTAAGTAGCAAGAGAAACATTCTCTGATGATTAGGGTTTTTTTTTTAAAGAAATAAACATTTCAGTGGGAAGACATGAGTGAGGATCTCAGGAAACAAAGAAAGGAAAAAATTTTAGAGATAGAAAAAAATTGTGTAAAGTGTTTTGAAGCAACTATCCTTGGCTAAAAGGACCACTCGCAAGGGTACCATGAAGCCAAGATTTCACAGCTAGTCACTAAAACATGTCCTTATAAAACATTTTTTTGGGTAAGGCTGTGGCAGCCTTTAAACAAGGTTGCGGTTCTCACATCATCTTTAGTAAGAGCTGTTATCAGGTATCTGCACACGAGATTCCCTCCTTGCCCACATGAGCATTCTCTATCTTTTTGTTAGTGATTGAAACCAACAACTCCAGTTAGATCTGGCTCTGCTCATTTTCCATCTCCTGACAGCCAGTAATCTCATTTTTTATGGATGTACCAATTATTGAAATTTAATATGAATGGAGTCTTATAATACTTAGACTTTAGGAACTGCTTTCTTTGATAATGTTAAAAATTTTAATCTACGTTCTAGCACATGTCAAGAATTCCTTCATTTATCTGAATATGACACATTTCTTTGTCTATTCACCATGGGGCAAAGTGTTTTTTTTTGCTGCTTAAGGTTTTTAAGGAATAGAACTGCAATGAATGTTCCTAAGCAAGTTTGCATGTGAATGTGTTTTCAAACATCTTGGCTAAGTTTTCACTAAGGGAGTTGTTTGGGGTGGTGGTAACTCCATGTTTAATATTCGGAACTGACAGTCTATTTAACAAACTGACTACACCATTTTTGTTACCACTGATAACATAGGAGGGCTACAATTTCTCTGCAACTGGCCAACACATGCTACTTTCCGTATTTCTTTTGTTTTGAACATTCTAATAGGTGTAAAATTTCTTCTAATATTTTTGATTTTCATTTATCTAGTGACTAAAAATACAGAATATATTTTTATTGTTCAAAGTAAATTTGTATATTTTCTTTAGATAAATATCTAATCCAAATAATTGCCATTTTACTTGTTGTCTTTTTATATCTATAGTGATAATCTTTCACTTGATCCATAGTTTGCAAACAATTTTCAATATTGTATAGGCCTTTTCTCTTATTTGATAGTATTGTGTAACACAAAGACTTTAATTTTGATGAAGTTCAAGCTGTTTGTTTTCTAGCTCATATTTTTGGTGTCATAACTAAGAAATCATTGCCTAATTGCAAGGTAATGAAGATTTATGTCCATACTTACTTCTTAAGATGTTACACTTTCAGCCCTTACAATTAGGTGTTTGGTTCAATTTGAGTTAATTTTTCTATTAGTGACATAGATACTATGTTTCTTTTCTTTGCATTCAGAAAACTAGCTATCTCAGCACCTTCTGTTTAAAAGACTACTAATTTCTCTTTGAATTTTCTTGCCATTTAAAATGTAAATCAAGTAACTATACATGTAATTATTTCTACTTCTCAGTTCTATTCTGTTAATAAATACATCTATGTCTAGTGTTACATATTCTTAATTATTGTATATTTTAATGACATTAAAAATCACACATTGAGAATTGAGAGCCCTCAAAATTTATTATTTTTCATGACTATTTTAGTTGTTTTAAATGGGTATATTGAATTTTCCATATGAAATTTAAAATCAGACTGTGAATTCTTAAATATATAATGGAAATTCGACAGCAGATATTGGTTCAATAGATCACTTAATGTTGATACAATAGATCATTATTTATTAAAGTATAAGTACTAATGTCTTAATTTATGTCTCCTGACACATAAACACCAATCTGTTTGTTTAAGTCTACTTTAATCATTTTCAGTGACATCTTAGGGCTTTCAACTATAGTCTTCCAATTTTGTTAAATTTATTTTTAAGAATTTTATTTTTTTAATATTTATGTCACTTATACTGCTTTCTATAATTTAGAGTGTTCATTATTATTATACAGAGATATAGTTGATTTCTGTATAATCACTTATTCTGAAACTTTGCTAAACTCATTTATTAGCTTTGGAAAGTTTGTTTAGCAACTTTCTTAAGATTTTCTATATAAAAATCATGTCCTCAGTGAAGAGGTACAATTTTGGTGCTTCCATTCCAATCTGCATAATTTTTCGTTATTCTTCTCACATAATCATCCTGTAGGAGCCTGCAATGAAGCGTTGAATGGACATAGTAAGAGAAGATAACACTACTTGTTTGGATCATAGAGGAAAACTTCTAATCTTTCTCTATTAACTATGATGCCAACTGTGATTTTTGTTGATGTCCCTTACAAAGTTGCAGAAATTGCCTCCTTTTCCTGTTTTGTTGAGTGATGCTATAATAAATAAGTGGTGAATTTTATGAAATGCTTTTTCTTCATCTTTTGTAATGATCATGGAGGTTATATCCTTTATTTTAATTTTTTTGTGGTATTCTGTTACTAAATAACATAATAGGGACCTTCTCACATTGAACCAAATTTGCTTTCTGGAATATTTAAACTTCTTTATATTTTCTTGGATTCAGCTAAAAATAGAATTTAGAACCCTGCAGATGCTAGTCAGTGGCACCATTGGCCTTGTTACTTTTTTTTGATGATGTTTTTGATATGTAGTCAAGGAATTTTTTTCCAAAGTCTTCTTTTCTCATGATATTTTGTTTTAGTGTCAGAGTAATACTGATCATAGACAAAAACGGGGTTGATAAAATTTCATGATAAGGAATCAGTATACAGATGTCGGCTGTATTCTTCTACAGAAGTAACAAGCACTCTTATTTTATGGAGTGGGAACCAGTGCACACACATACTGAATACTCTACAATGACTGCTACGCAGGTCACACTTCTCACACACACTGGAGTACAATATTAATCTTGGGAAACACTTATACTGCACCTTTAGATGAGACACAAACTAATGATATTTAATTGGAATACAATTTATACTTTAAAAAAGATTTGGCAAATTATGATTATTAACACTTGGATGTTTAGTAGAAATATTTTTGAAAATTGAGAAAGTCACCCTGATAGATGTGGTGATGCATACCTGTAATCACAGAACCCTGGGAAGCTGAGCAGGATGGCATAAGGTTTATAAAGTAGTCAAATAAATTAGGGACTGCAAAATAAAATAAGCAAAGTGGTAGAATTATATCTTAGTGCATATGTGCTAGATAGTGTTCATATGTTTGTTCTTTTGCTTGACTAAAAGATATACTTATTTTTATGCAAATCTTAAGGAATATTCTAAAACACTGCTCCTGGTATCCTCCCAAACTTGTTTCTCAAAGAAATGTCTATCAGAAAAGAAAATGTAACTCTTGCCATAGGACTTTGACACTTAATGTCTGAGATGACAGTTTGATAATGCAACTTCCATTTATAATTAGCCTAAACCAGAGCTGATGTTTAATTGATAATTGATGCTAGCTGTATTTATTCAGATAAATAATAACTACTCTTTTGGTCAAAAATAAGAAGTACTGACAAGCTATGCTTAATAATTCTTACTTTGATTTCTTATAATGATTAAATCTTTGTAATACTATTCTCAAAAAATAACTATATTATCTATATGCAGAATAGTTTAAGTTTATATAGAATACCTGAAAAGAAAAAGTACTGAATGTGATGACTATGAACTGATATTTTTTGTTACATATACATACTGAGTATTTTTCTCCAATATTAATGACATTGAATTATTTCTAAATTTTATTTTATTTTCATTACATTATCATATAGAAGTGAAAACCAATTGTTTGAAAAAATAGTACTATCCAATCAGCTAGGATGAAGCACTGCTCAATTGAAACATAAATCTCACATTGTGAAGCATAGTTGTTTACATCAGAACTCAAACATAACTTAGATACAAGGCCACTTAGTGAGGTCCTGGAGTGGAGATATTACCTTCAGACATCTTTGCATCTTGAGATTTGGCAAGGACTGACTTTCAGAATATATTTTATAAAGATGTTTTTATTTATTGAAATAAGCAACCTATATGAATTATTGAAAACTACAGGCCGGGGATTTAGCTCAGTGGCTTAAGCGCCTGCCTGGCAAGCACAAGGTCATGAGTTCGATCCCCGGTACAAAAAAAAAACTACATTCAAATAAAGACAGTGAAAATACTTATAATTTCAAGTGCAGTTGACCATTTAAAATGGGATAAAAATTGTGATTTGCAGATAGTGACACCTCACTTTTTAATATCATAATTAAAAATTCAGTGAAGTTCATTGATTGACTAGTATGTGAAAACAGTAGATGACCCTAAATATCAATCTCAACATAAAATAATTTGGCTGGAAAAGCATGACTGCCTATATAAAAACCCTTCTTTTGAAAAATCAATCAGCAAAAATTACACAATTTATAGAAACAAATGAGGTGTCAAAAGTAATCTGGTAATCTACCCTATTATAAAGCAATGATTCATCATTCTTAGTCTACAATATCGAGGGAAAGGGACGAGGACTACAGGTGAATTTTAGCTGAAATCACATCCTTTTTATGTTTTATGTGTGTATCATGTGTGTGAATTCTTAAGCAAGAGCATATTGTGAAAGAAAGAAAAAGAAGAAAACCAACAAGCAAGGAAGGACAGAAGAAGAAAATTCTGTGAAGAAAATTTTCAATTAAATGAAGAGATCAAAATTTAAAGATTTCATAAGAGGGAGATTTTCTGCATTGTTAAGTAAAAAGAAGGAGGCTAAGGAAATTCAGCAAAAGAAGACAAAATTGAGAGTCCTGTATAAAAGAACTCACAGACTGACCAAACCAACCCTTAAAAATTTCTGAACAAAGCAAAAAAATAAAGGCCCAAATCGATAGTTGAACTTCTATTTTGATGTCCTCATATATTACAAAGGATTACTTTGAAACAAAATTGTTTTTAACTACATTTTTAGTCTTCGACAAGGAAATTACTTGAGGCACTACGGGATGTTTTTAACGGATTCAATAATTCAGATGCATCACATTCAATTATAAATATTAATGATATTTAACATTATTTCCAAATAGATATATTTGGAGATCAGTCTTACAGAAGACTTTATAATTTCACTTAAATGACCATTCATAATATATTGGGTAAGTTTTCAATCATAATTTTTTTTATTTCAGTGAGATTTTATTTAAATTCCTATTATATACTGTACTTTTGAGATGATGAATCAAGTTCAAAGTATTTCTCCAGCTAGATCAATACAAATAAAACATCACCATAAATCAATAGAAATTGACAGACTATGATGGTAAAGGAGTATGGGGTGTTTTTAGAAATCTTTTGGGGATACACGGAGAATTTAGCATCATGAAATCTGTGTTCCTCTTCTGCCCAATTTTGTGATCTTGCCAGTCCGGATAATGAATTTTAACATATTTCCTCATGGACTGTGAACTTGGGGTAGATAATGACTTCGAGTACCTTTGCACATTGGCGATCTTGTTTTAATTGAGGAGAAATACTGAAGAGACATTTCCGGCTCAGACAGTAGCTCCAGTGGCATGAGGAGTGCTGTGGCCTCAGAGCAGCAGGCCTCTGTTCCAGCTAGCGGACTGATGGCAGTAGTCTTCAGCCCCAGCCCACCTCAGAGATACGCAGGCCAGGGTAACGTGGGCCTCAGACCCGTCCTGGTGGTACTCTCGCCTTTCTGAGGTGTGGCTCATGGTATAACACAGATTTGTGGCTGTGATGTAGGAGCTGACGGCTGGTACGTTTGTAGTGCCTTGTTCTAAGCTGTGCAGAATCCTAATGGTGCCTCAGGGTAACCATGGGCAAGTCCTCAGGGCCTACCCTAACCCAAGCACAAAGCAAAAAGTGGTTTAGCAAATTCCAAAATGTAGAAAGAATTGAAGAGCAAGTATAGAGTTTTCTTACTAGCATATGTTTTCTTTCTCCTTTTTGCTCCTTTTTTTCCTCATTTTTATGATTATGTGGAGTTCTTAACATGTCAAAATAACTTTTATGATCAAGAATTTTTGTAAGTCTCATGGTACTACAAAACAAATATAAGCAAAGGAGCTAAAGAAAGAAGACAAAACTAGAAAATAAATTACAAAATGGCTAAGGTAAGACCTTACCTTCAGCATTCACCAACATAAATGAGTTAAACTGCTTAATTTAAAAAATAACTGAATGGATAAAATAAGAAAAACCCAATGATATGTTGCTTTGAAGAAAAGTACTTCACCTCTAAGGTCATATACAGATTGAAAGTGATGGTATGCAATATGATATTCCATGCATTTGGAATCCAAATTAAAGTAGAAGTATCATATCTATAGAACAAACATTAAAGAAAAAACAGTAAAAAGAGATAAGGAATTTCTTTATAGAATGATAAAAGAGTCATTTCAGCCAGGAAATAGCAATTCTAAATATCCTGCACCCAACAGGAGCACACAAATATATATAGAAAATATTGGCAGACCTAAAGAGGAAGTTGGACTCTAACCCAATAATGGTAATTGCCTTCAAAACCTTTTCCAGGCTTGAACAGATCACCTAGACAGAAAATCAACAAGAAATGGAAGAACTGAATATCAATTTGTTACATCAGAATATTTCAGAGGGGAGTAATATACAAAGTCTGATGAAAAATTATGGTAAACATTAAAATTTTAAAAAATAATTTTAAAATTTTAAAAATTATTTAGTAAAATTTTATTTGGAATGAAAAAAAAAAACAACCAAAGAAAACAGAAAAAAGGGTAGCAACAATACAGAATTCCAAAGGAAAAAAAGAAAAGAACAACAACAACAACAACAAAAACACTAAGAAATCACTAGTTGATAAATTACATACTGTCATCTTGGAAATAGTTGTTCAAGTTACAAAATTAAAGCACACAAAGTAGACATTCAAGCAATGAGACTGTTAACAGTTCTGCTCAACAATCTAACAAAAACAGTAGTATGGTCATCTATCTTCCACACTTAAACATACATGCACTTATATCCTTTAGAGCACTCTCTTTTGCTCTCTCTTTTACAGTAGCAAGTATGCATTTTGGGTTTTATTACTCCAACAGTTCTTATTACTTTTTTTTATTTTAAAGAGAATAAAACAAAAGAGGGCAGAACAAAGCAGATCAGAACAGAACAACATAAGCAACACAACACTTTACAACAAGACAACTGGACATTAACAGTAGCTGTCAAAATATCTCTTTCTCTGCTACAGTTGAGCATAGTTTCAGATACAATAATATCAAACATAACACAATAGTATAAAACTGTTCAAGAGAATGAAAGAATTACAGGATATTCTGAAACGATGGTAAATGATATGTGGCCATTACTCTCCATCGGCATGCTCCTAATCACTTTGAACATTATTGTTGTGAAGCAGTTCTATAAGTCCTTTCCATAAATGCCTTTAGTTACTCCATCCTGGCAGCCTTCCTGTCCTGAATAATTAAAACATTTACCTTTTAGAGTAACTTTTATCTTGAGTAAGAGTTAGAAGTCAGCTTGCTGTCAGATCCACTGAATACGGTGAATAACCTATACCAGTCAAGAAATCAATCTTATTAAGAATTGAGAGAGGAAAAGAAAAAAATAAGAAAAGGATTAAAAAGACGTCAAATTTTAAGAAGGTATTCTGATGTTTCTGTAAGATTTTCTTACTTTGAATCCTGGGAGAATAGTAGTTAACATGGCCAAGGTGTGCCTTCCTGTCAATCACTAGCTAAGGCATCCTCCCTGTCAATCATTAGGAACATTGTTCCTAAGGACCTACATCTCATATCAAATCATAGTGACAGTCAAAGAAATAACTCATAAATCAGTCATTGGGGGAATCTCCAATTCAGGTACAGGCTAGGAAACATATCAAAGTGTCTGAAAGTAAACTTCATTCTTAGATAAGCATTATCCATCCTTAAATCTTGGCTATATCTTTATGGACACAATCATAACACAGTAAACTATGGAACAAACACCCTCAGTGCACACAGAGAATGTCACTCTGCTTGAGATGTCAGACATACCAACACTATTCTCTGACTTAGACTCCTGACTAAAAACATGACACATTTATCCACAACCTTGGCACTGACAAGCTGGCTCTTTTTTAAGGGTACCATTGGCTCAATAAACTTGCTTGCTTGCTTTTTTCTTTTTGTATCTGTGTGACTCCTCCAGTTCTTTGTTTTTGACATACAAGAATCTGGACCCTTAGTACCAACAGCATCCAAATAACTGGCACCACAGTAACACAGGGCCCTGGATTTTGAGAAAACGTACGCATAATTTCAGCAAACATGTTTTCATCTTTCTCAGCTGTTGGCCTGTGACTTTATATCATCCATGTAAATGTTACAAGAATTGAAGTGGCCACTTGCAAAGAAAGAAAAATCTAGTAGTGTGCATTAGTAGAGAATCAATTTTAGAGACAAATATAACCCTAGCATGTTACCTTAACTCTTCAGAAATATATTTTTGAAGAGCATCAAATCTAGACATCTCTTCTTGATAGGAATATTTTCTAAATTAAAAGGTCTGAGGGGTTTGTCATATTATCTTTAATACCTTTAACAAAAAACTCTAGAGAAAATACATTTTCAAGTTTATAGAATATGAAATCTTGGTTAGATTTGGAGATTCATTTGTCTTGCACTTTTATGTCAATTTTTATGGAAATATAAGACACATGATAAGCAAGCCAAACTTTTTGAATAACACCTAAATGCTAGCCCTGAGTCAGCCATAGTCTGTGTGTGTTGAAGTAACCCTAACAATTGGTATTTCAGTCTGTTCATATTAAAAGATGACAATATCTAATCTGTTCTTATAGTATGTTTATGGTGGACTATTGCTATGGCTATGTATTGAAAACATGCAGTGTTTTACATGTATAAGGTACCATTTTATTACTTTTCTGTTACTGTATCACATCCAATTTTACCACATAATTGTCAGTGTTTTAACATGTTTGTTTAATATAAGATTAACAGTCATAAACTGTACTCTGTATCTTTTAAATAAATTCTGACAAACCATAAATTTAGATCTTCTGTATCAATCTCTTTCATGATTGCTAATGCATATAGCCAACTGCGGAATTAACAGATCCACTGAGATCTCTAGTAAACCTCTCATTCTTAATAAGTTCATATCAAATTTGATGCTGTTCCTGAAATTTCTTCTCTTGTTAGCTTCTTTGTTGTAAATTGAATAGCAAATAACCAGTTATTTAGGTCAAAAATATGTCATTCATGTTTTATTTTTCTTTATGTTTTTATTCAACTCATTAACTAGATCTCAAATTAGATTAATGACATGATTCTACCATCTTAACTTTAAGCCTTTTAAAATAATCCTTTGTTCTTCTACTCTTTCCTCTCCAACAGGCCATGCTTAAGAAAAGTAGCCTCAGGTGATTCATTTTACGTTGATAGTCCATATTTTGTATAATATAATACTATTTTAAATCAGCCCCTTTGATAGTTGGGCCAGGGAATGAGACATGTCATAAAGCTTCTGTACCACAGAAGTATTCTACATCTGTTTAGGACAAGTTAGGCTATTATAATCTGGACTTGCTTAGTAGCTTTTAATCTGAAAGAGTCAAGATAAAGGCAGCAGAACTGAAGCAGCTCCATAGGGAAAAACAAGAAACAGCTATGGCACAGAAGTGCGTGTGTGCATGTGAAAGAAATACCTTCACATGGTACCCAAAGAACAGAGCACTAGTTTCCACAAATGCACCCTTATTTTTCTACTGTAAATTTTTACATCAGTGTCATAGCAGTATACTCTCAGTAGTTTTGCATGAGGGATATAGGAAGCAATCTTTGTGGTTACACACTTGGAATGATAAAAGGCAATTGTGTGCATATGTAAAAAATTGTCAAACCAGGACGTTCTGACATTATGCTCCATCTAACAGGTTTGGCATTTGCTTGCCTTAGCATCACAGAGGGTATAATACACTCACACCTCTCTAGGGTAAGTATTTTAAAATGTTGTCTTCCGATTTTTCTGGTTGAAGTAAAATAGTTCAGTACAATGGCACATGAAAAACCATGGTTACAAGTTTTGGAGGAGGTCAAAAGTGAGTCATCAGATTAGATAGTTTGATAGTTTACAAAGAAAATAACAATTACTAAATATTATGGAGAAATTTTCTTAGAGGATTGGGACTGGAACTCATAAGAGATCATTTACAGCAAAGGAAAAACAAAATGTTTCTGCCCCGGGAGCTATGCCAAAAAATTTTGGAGCACACTGGTAAGCTGACAGGTGAACAGCAGATGCAGTATCCCAATGCCTACTACAACACCAGGAAAACTAAAAAGATTTCAACTGTGCCCTGCAAGAAAGGGTAGGTGGTACTTCTATCTTGGGTTTTCAATCTCCAGACCTGGGAGAAAATTTAAGTCTTTCAGTTAAACCACCAAGTCTGTGACATCTTTTATGACATTTTTTTAGCTGAGATGACTAACGCAGTGCATATTTATAACAAAAATGTCTTGATGAGAGCACACCACTACTACAGTCTAGTTCTTTCTTCAGTCCTCGTACTGAATCTATGCCCTACACATGCTAGGCAAACACTGTCTCTGAGCTCCATCTCCAGCACTTTTAAAAACTGTTTTGAGACCGTTCTCCCTTCTGCCCAGGGTCTGGCCTTGTACTATGATCCTCCTGCTTCCACATTTCATGATCTACCTTTTCTTTGTCTTAATGTTTTCCCTTCCATCAAATAATAGTCATTTTATTTCTTTTTGCCTTGACACCTTACAGTAATATAATGGTTTGAAGATGAACAAACACAATCTGTAAACTTTTTAAATTAATAACACTCGGCAAACATGAATACTATTAAAATCTTAATAATCCTTATGGATACTGATGTGGAAAATTGCAGTCACACGGACCAATGGCCCTTGGTTATTACAACAAATGCAATAACATTTTGTTCATTGCATCATTTTTTAAAACTTCTATCTAAAACTAGCTTAGTATACTTTTCCTATTAATATCAGATATTAAATTTACTTTAAAAATCTAAGCATTTATTGTACATGATAGGTCTAGATGATCAGCAGTTGTCAATCAAAGAAAGAGAAATATTTCTCTCCTCATGCATATTAATAAACAATGAAAGATAATGAATATAAATATGATAAACATCTAGTGTGTTATGCTTTGATATGTACTATTATACTAGAAGGGAGACTTGGGAGAGAGCAACTGGAATTTAAACACAGATGACATTTGAGTACAAAACCTAGGAAAGTATAAGACAGGCATCACATATCTAAGGGAAAGGGTACTTCCAGCAGAGGGAAAATCTGTGGGTGTGTTTAACAGCAAGGATAGAGCAGAAGGAATCTTATTCATTCTTTGGTTGAGGGACTAAGCTACCCCTGCTTTTATCTGGTTTCCTATTGCATGGAACACTGTCTTCTCTTCTCTGACTTTCAGTCTATGAATTTCTTTTTGAATTAAATGTGTTTCCTATATACAGCATGTTGATAGATATTATTCCTTGACCCACTCTCCCTGTGTTTTATTTTCATTGATGAAGTTAAATCATCTACCTTAATGGTTACAAACAGCATGCATTGGCTAGTCTCTACCATGCTATCTTCCTGCTTTTGGCCCCAGTCTTTTCTCCTCTGTTCAATTGCCTGCCCTGTTTAGCAATTCCCTGCACTGCTGTTCCTGAAACGGTGGTCATCTTTATCTCTCTCTCTAGAATATCCTTCAGCTTCTCTTTGTAGAGCTGTCTCTGTGGTCATAAATTCCTTCAGTTGTTCTTTATCATGGAAATATATCATTTTTCCATCAGTTTTGAAAGATACTTTTGCAGGGTACATGAGCCTGGGTTGGAAGTTGTTTTCTTTCAGGATCTGACACACTTCACTCCAAGCTCTTATTGACTTGCTGTTTTGTGTTGAGAAGTCTACTGTGATTCTGATGGGTTTTCCTTTATAGGTGATCTGTTTTGTTTTTTTCCTCTCTCTCTCTCTCTCTCTCTCTCTCTCTCTCTCTCTCTCTCTCTCTCTCTCTCTCTCTCAGCCTTTAATATTCTGTTTTTGTGCTGACTTTGTGGGATCTTGATTATTAAGATTGGGTGTAGATTTCTTTTGGATATGGCTAGTTGAAGTACTACAGGCCTCATTTATCTGTATGCCAGGTCCTTTTCCCATGTTTGGGAAGTTTTGTTATTACTGTTGTAAATAGTGTTTTTATGTCCTTTGTGTTGACCTCTGCTTTTTCACTGACACCTGAAACTCTTAAAATTATTTTTCTTTGTGTTGTCTTGCAGCCATTGAATTGTTATTTCCTGTTCCCTTGTAATTTTTAAGAGGTCTTTCCTTTCACAATTACTAGCTACAATTCTGTCGTCGAGATCTGAAAGTCTATCTTGTCTAAGATTGCTTTTTGCTCCTTCACCTAGACATTTTTCTGGATTCCTCCCGACAAGCCAGTTGTAGGGTCTCAGGCACTTCCTGCATTAGCTGCCCCTCTGTGGTATAGGGGAATGGGCAGGCACCTGGGTTTCTCCACATCCAGGTTCCTGGGAAACAGTGGGGCATGAGGTGGGCTTCTCCAGACCCTCATGGCTGCACAAAGGCTTCCCTGATTGCTATGGGTAGGCTGTGGCATGGCTGCTTCTTCTCTCAGCCTGTGTGGCTACACTGTGACTCTCCCAGTGGTGACATGCACACAGCGGCAGGTTTATGTGATTCTCCGGTCTGTGCTGGCTGCCTATGGGAAGCAAGTGTCTCCAAAATCATCCTGGTGGCACAAGGGGAACATCTGACTGTTTATCCCTGACCGCTCTGGCTACCTGAGGGAAGCAAGCATCTCAATCGTAGCAGACATACAGAGCCAGGTCTGGCTGCTTCTCCCTGCCCACACTGGCTGTCCACAGGAGGCAAGCACCCGGATCCCAATTTTCATGGCTGTTGCACTAGGGAAGGAGGCTCCAACATGCATATGGGCAGGGGGAAAAATACTAAAATTACAGTTGTGAAGTTGTAACTGTTCTAGTCAGTTGTAAAATTATAAATGCGTATATCCCCTTATTTATGCATTTGTAGGTAAAGCTGAGGAAAATGACTGGAGCAATCTTTTATTAGCCAGGCTATTATTGTCTAGTGTATATTTGGTAACAGGCTGCTTGAAGTCAAATATAATGCTACATGCACTGTCTTGACAGGCAATTAAAAATATCACTAAATGGCTATGGATTCAGTGATTGATTAATATTTTGAGTTACTTGTGTGTGCTCTACAGTATTCTAGATGCAAAATATTTTGCAGTGAACAAGGCATAAAAGTTCTGTCCTTAAGAACCTTGCCATATTCATTGTCAATCAATACATCAATATAGAAATGAATAATTTCAGATGTATTGTATATTAAAAAGAAAATAAAGATGTGTGATGTACAATCTATTTTAAACAGCATTAAAGAGATCTTTCTAAGTTGTGTAAACAATGAAATGATTTAGCCACTTACTGACATTGAAGCAAAATTATTACACAGAGATGGGAGGGCAGGTGTAATTGACATAAACGTTTTCATTCATTTATTCATTTAATACATATTTGCATGATACTAGATATCACAATTAAAATAATATTGTTCCAGTCCTTGAAAAGCTTATAGCCTACTCGTTCAATAAACACACTTGCTCAGCTTTAATATTCAATATTAAGAACTAATTACCAGAACAGGAAAGAAGTCTGAGTTGAACTTTTAGCAGTAATTCTTTATTAAAGTAATAGTCTCATGCTCACTTGAAATATCTGTGCTCATCTTTCCTGATGTGTTTGTTTTCTTTTGTAATTTGCTATAATTTATTCTCATTTATATTGCAACTGGAATGGATCTTTACACTGAGCAATATATTCTGTGTCTTTTGCTAGTCGTATTAACCTTGATGTCACTGAACTTCGTGGAGGTGCTATACTTTTGATACACTTTTTCTTATGCACTTTCTGTTTGTTACAATGCAATTCTCTAATTTGTGTTTTTCTCAGTAGCATCTGCTTCCACCCCCTGTTCTAGGTTTTAAAAATGCATTCTACTTTAGGGCAGTTTTGAACTGACAGGACATTTGCTGTGATAACATGGAGAGTACTCATATTCACGCTCATTTTCAAAACTATATTCATACCTCACGTTGGTTGGCTGCATTTGTTACAGTTCATAGGTCAGTATTTATACATACTGACATCTATATTTTGTTTACATTACTTTGTTATTAGCCCCATCTTTTCCTGCTCCACAATCCATTTAGTGTATAATGTTACATTTATTTACCAGATGCCCTCAGTCCTCACTCAGCTGTGCTTCTCACACTTTCTTTACTTTTGATGAACTTTCAATTTTGAGAAATATTTGTCAGTTCATTTCCAGAATTTGCCTTTGTTTGTGTTTGCCATATGACTAAATGGTGTTTATAGGTTTGTTGAAGAGGATCCCAGAGGTAAAGTACCCTTTTCCTTATAGCAGCCATCTATACTAATAAGATTATCTCGGTTCATGGTTAACTTTGATAATCAGGATGGGATAGTATTTATCTTGTTTCTGTACTATTCCTCTCCACTTTTATATTCTGTGATCTTTGGAAAGATGTTGGCATGCACAGTCTATACTTACTGAACAGAGATTTATGCTTCACCTCCTTAAAGGCAAATTATTTACCTAAATTATTTGAAATTGCTTTGCATAAGATATGCATAACTACGTATCATCATCATCAATTATCTTTCCATGTATGTCCCTCTATTCACTTATTTATCATTTGGACTACTATTTACAGACATTACCTTTATTTTGTAAATTCCTTATTACATGTTAGCGATTTACCTCAAAAACAAGAAAAATGACTCACATTTTTCCCTTTTTATAAATCACCTTCTTTTTCTGTCAAGGAAAGTTATCATACTCTTCTGGTAGCTTACTCTGAATTTTGGGGTGTTGGGCTATTCTAGAATCATCTAATCATTCTATGAGGGAGAAAGTCTGGCTGCCGTTTTTCAGAGGTCCCATAATAGAATCCTCAGTTTTTTCTGACATGATTACTTAACAGAATCCTCATCTTATTGACTCAAGATAAGCAAAAAGCTGAGTTAGGCACAACAAAATTGGTATCATTAATGCCCCATACCTGAAAATTCCTGTGACTCAGACACAGAAGCCTAAGAATTAACATGCAATTCTTTCATTCATCTCAGTATTATATATTTAGTTACCATACATTATACTTCATATTCACATTTTAAAACTTTTAATACCCACTCACTGTGTGATCCCTTGAAATTTGTTTTCTATTCCACCTCTATCATAGAAATGAACTCTAAAAATAAGGTTTTTCTCATCAATCATGCCAAAAATTGCTACCTAATGTCTCAAGAGCTTGGTGACTTCAGCTTTTATTGAGAAGTCAGTAAAATTTCCAGCAGAAATTCTGGTCTTGTTGAATAAGGTGCTCATCTGTGAATATCTTGAGCCCATGGCTCCTTCTCAGTACCAATGTGTGTCAGTAATAAAGTCCTACAATCAAGATCAATATGATGGTCAGGACAGAGAACCTGCTTCTCTGAATTTTGATCCACCTGCACAGATCCTAGCCCAGGGTCAGTGTAATCCAAATTTTATTTAAACTTCCTTTAATGTTGCAGAACTAATCAAAAGGGAGAAAAATTTCAAGTTTGCCAATAAAATAAGCTTTGAATAATTTCAGAATTGTCAGAATCATTTTATGTTTTTTACAATATTATCTTGTAATTTGAACCCCTTATCACATACCACTTTTCCTTAGTGGTTGAGAAATTAAACAGAAACAGGTCAGTATATTAAATAATTCAGCTTGATTTTCATGATATGACATTAATATGCGTCTTTGTAACTGGCCACTGAAATAACTTGTCTCTGGGTAGCACATTTTAAAGCACTAGGCACTGTGAGGGAGGCAAGAGGATTTCAAATTTGAGTCCAACACGTGCAATTTACCCGCTTAGCTAGGTCCTGTTTCAAAATTTAAAATAAAAATTGTTTTTAAGGAAAAACATCCCTCCCTATCTCTCTAGTCTTTTTCTTTCCTTCCCCACTCCTCTTTTCCTTCATTTTTCTAAGTTCTGGACTTCTTTCAAGTGAAAACAATGATATTTACAACAACAATGATAGTAATGATAACAAAAGAAAATTACTTAAGCAAGAAAGTTTACATTATTTCTATTGGCTTCCATGTAGAGTTAAATACAGTTTCCATAAAAATCTCCAGAGGATGAAAACATCCACCCTGTTTTGAAGTAAAGAAAGGAGAAATGATTTTGTTAATTGTCAAGAAAGCTCACCATACTTTGATAGTAGGCAACTAAAGTTACAACAAACTGATTATCTACTAGAAAAGAAACACTAAAAAAATGAAATTTGTTTTCTAATTGGAGCTTATTGCAAAATACTGAACTTTCCTAGAAAACAGTTTAGTGATGATTCCACTCTTGGCAATCTGCTTCCACACAGAGGTATTTGCCTTTTGTAGTTGAATGGGTCAAATGTCTGAAAAAGATAGTGGTTAGAGATACGTGCATACCCAGAATTCACATCCAAGTGAGTAAAACTCTGAATTCAACCTTTAAATAGGGTCTTTGAATCTGCATCTTCCTGAACTTTTTCTTTATTATGATTGCTATTTGATAGGACGATATACTGTGAAGCATTATATCAACCTGACAGATTTCTGAGCTTAGATGTATCTTTGTTTTATTGCACTATCCCTTAAAGATGCTTCTTATACTCCTCTCTGCTTTTGCCAATTTTATATTAATACATGATGAAGCAAACTACATTGTAGGTACTGAAAGTACATTTTTTGACAAAAGTACTATTGTGTTATTTTCTTTCTGATGTATCTTATGTGAAACATTTTTGCCATTTGAGCCTCTGAGTTGTATTGAGACTTTTAAAGTGAATCATAGGCCCTGTTTTTTGAATATAAAGTTTAACTTAAAATTTTATTAGCAGTTCCTCAAGATGCCTTCTTAAATGATTTGAGTTTGATTTAGATGCAGCTTCTACTTTTCTTCCCTTAGGAATTCAGTTAGCCACTATTTTTTGACCAAACTCTGCACACTAAGGAGAATTCTAGATCACTAGATCAAGAATAGGACTGACAAATTGCTTTTCTTAAAGGAACTTTACATTCTAGAAGAGTCATTTACAATAAACAAATAAACATGCCTATGTAATATCATGTAAAGTGGTAATACTGAGAAAGGAGACTCTCAATTTAAGAAGACAGACCCCAAGCAACAGGTTATGCAGTTATTGAAATAAAAAAGAAAGAAATCAAAAGAAGCATTTCTTTACTATATTGAACAGGAGGCAGCCGTTGGCCAAAGAAGTGACCACAATAATCTCCAGTATTTGAATAACTTGCTTAACAATTATATGACTTTGGATGATCTCTTTGAGTCTCAGTTCCTTTTCTATGCAGTCTACTGAAATTACGTATCTATTATTCAGGGTCACAAGTAAGGGTGTCAAGTGAGGGCCTACACTCTGGTGACATCTTCTTTCTTGATCTCTGTGATGTTCATAGGATTATAGTCGTTTTGTGAACATGTATGATTATGCATTTTTGTATACTATACTTCAGTTAAAAGTCCAAAAGTTTGTTATTATAAAAATAAACAAGGAAATACGCACTTGCGTAAAATGTAAGACAAAGCAGCTGATACGCGTTAGCTGAGGTAAATGTCATCCTTATACTCCTTTTATTCACTTTTATTCCTAAACCAACAATTGGAGAGACTGCTTCTAGATTACTTTTGCTTCTGAAAGAGGTGATTATAAATTAAATACATTTATTTCAGAGAAAATGGAAAAAAGATCATGTACTCAATAAAGAGAACAATAAAAAACAAAACAAAGCAAAACACAACTTCACTATCCAACTACATTCTCTATCCTACTCTCCTTCTCCACAAATTCTACTTCTCTCTCCACTTTCTTCTAAGGCATATTTTTTTCTTAAGAAAATAGTTTTATTACATTTTTAGACCTATTTGTTTAACTTTGTTACCTTCTTCAAATTTTTGGTGTATTAATAAAAGCAAAGGGTATACATTACTTTCATAATCATTTAAGGAATAAATGAGAAGAAAGATTGTAAAGTTCCCAGTGGCCCTTTGAGAGTTGCCTGTTTCTTTGTATTGCTTAATATTTCTGAGCATGAGGTATTTTTCTCTTGCTTGTGTAAATAATATTCTAGATTTGTTGTCATGCTGATTTGTTTATCATTTTTAGGAGGATGTGGAAATACTTTTTGTTCTCTGTTCATTTCCACCTTCTTTTTTCCCCCTTGTCCCTTTCTTCTCTCCTTTCTTTTCTGTCCCTCAGCTTCATTCTCCTACTCCATTTTTCTATTCATTCTTTTTTAAAGTTTCCTTTTTAAAGTTTTTAAGATCTTTTCCTTTTGCAATCTCATGATATAACAGACCAAAGAGGTGTGATCAGTAGTTTTACAGCCACAGCCACAGAACGCCAGTGGGTGCCTGAATCTTTTCCTTTCAACTCCCTCACTTTAAGAAATCCGTCTATCCCTGAAGATTCTCTTTATTTATTTAAGAGACTCTGATACTAATCCACAGGCAAAACCTACTCACTTCCCCTAGCTGAATATACCATTTCAGGTTTGTCAGCATGGTGTTTTGTTTGTTTTGCAGAACTGAGGATTGATTCATTGCCTCACATTGAACTGTGCTCACAGGCATATTTATTTATTTGTTTGTTTATTTATTTATTTTCATTTTGAGAGGAGAACTGTGATGTTTCCCAAGATGACCTCAAATTTGCAATCCTCGTGCCTCATTCAGCTCTGAGTGACTGGAATTGCAGAGGTATGCCAGTGCACCCCACTGCTAGGATACCTCTCTGTGACTGCAATGTTGCAGGGTGTTTACTTAGGAAGGTGCTCTTTATAGATCTTGGAAGGCATTGAGAATTGACAGTAAATCTTAACAAGTGCAAAGAACAGTTTGAAAAAAACAACTTCAAGCAATTTCTTTTGGTACCATTGCATCTCTTCTGCCTGACTCTCCTCACCCAAGCTGAGTCAGAGTCCCAAATTCACTGAAATTTTCCAGTCATTAGTTTTATTGTCTCCAAAAAATTAGGGCTTACTTGTCAAATTAACATTTATTGAATTTATCTGGCTAGGAAGTCTTCCAGGCATTGTGTTCTTTATCTACTGTCAGATTTATTTTCCTGTTTAGTACCAAACTTGCTTGTGTAAGAATTGAAAAAAGAAGACTCTACAGTGTTCAACAGAGAGACAGATTCCTAATAAATCTGGGATAAAAATTCCTGTGTACTACTGAATTTTACATTTGGTCTGGCCAGTGTCCTTTTGTGGATAAATGTTGCTTAAGATCTCCACGGAAGCAACTTACATATGTTTTATGTTGATTTTATCTTGGCTTGTCATCCTGGGAAGGCACATCTCCAAAATAGCTGTCCCCTGATGCCCCTGGGGAGTTGGGCCTCAGGCCACAGTGTTTTAGTTGGACAATAGAGATTAAAAAAGCACAGAAGAAACATATTCAAATGAATGACAAGTTTTCAGGAATTGAATGTTTATTTTTATCTCAGTCATGCCTCTACTAATCTAGATACGGTTTTACAGATTGTCTTTTACAGATTTTCCTGGAAATTCTTCATATATCTTAGACTATGTCACCATTAGACTAAGAATACTTGAAAATTATACTGGCCTCATTGAAAAATTTCAATATATGCAAAAATGTTTGTTTTAGAAGTAACCACAAAACCATCTACATAAATGAATGGAGATGTTTGCAAATGGTATGAGAATATTCTAATTGCAATTCTGACTCCAGAATTGCTATAGTAATGGGCATTCTTGCCACATTTAATTTTAAACAAATGAAAATCTAAAGACAATTTGTATGTAGATTAGGAATTCAGCAAT